>JAVQIZ010129733.1:0-12257 GCA_036023535.2 Galaxias brevipinnis | reverse complement strand
CCAACAACACCAGGAGAGCGGAGCCCATAGGTTAGAAACACACTCCCACACACACTCCCACACACACACACACGCACGCACACACACACACACACACACGCACACACACACACACACACACACACACACACACACACACACACACACACACACACCCTCAGGTCACTGAGGTAGGAGTAGAATGAGCAAATCCTTGAAATATTGATTTTCTGACATCAGGTAAGAATAGCACAGTTGGTATTTTGTACAAAACAAATGTTCAAAGGTGCGATGAACTTCCACATAGCTGTACAGTTATTTTCCAGTGACTTGTTCTTGATGAAGTACAGTTGCAGCCCGGTGTGGATGAGAACAAGCTGTAGGCTCGTAACAGCTGGGCTGCACCTGGAGTGCCACCCTCTCCTGACCTTTCAGAAGAAAAACTGACTCAGTGGCTTGCTGTGAAAATGCATTTACAGCATTCTCCTGGTCCTCTCCTCTCCTCTCCTCTCCCCCCAGAGCACTGGCAGTATTATAACACAGTGTGTGCGGAGGGCTGGCTTGCCCACAACTCCCTCTGCTACCGGGTGCTAGGGGCATCAGAGGGGGCTGGGAGCTGGGAGGAGTCCTCCCGGGCCTGTGACTCTCAGGGGGCAAATCAAACCAGCCTTCACTCCCTGTCGGAGGTGGAGGCACTGCTGGACCTGCTGTTGGCTAACAGTAAGGACTGCACTGATATGAGCAAGAACCACAGAGATACAGTTTAGAAGGACCCATAGTGCCTTTTATGTTTTGCAGAAGCATTCAATTTTATTCTAGACAATTACATTAACGTTTTATGTTATGTGACTATTTCTGCACTTTTGCATGGATAGTAGTGAACTTGACACTTAAGACTATCTCCCTGTTTGTGGCTGTGTGTTTGTCTTCTCCGTCTGTCTGGTGCAGCCTCAGGGGGGAAGTCAGAGGCCTGGATCGGGCTGAGGACCCAACCTGGATCCCCTGTAGTGGAATGGGCGGACGGTTCCCCTGTTTCTATGACTCAGTGGGGCCGGTACCAACCGGTCCACAGTCCTGGTGCCGACCCCCTCTGTGTCAAGGTGGACAGAAAGGTTGGAATCATCTCATTATTTATCTAACTTTCTGTTAGTGTGTGTGTATCTCTCTCTCTCTCTCTCTCTCTCTGTGTGTGTGTGTGTGTGTGTGTGTGTGTGTGTGTGTTCGCACACATATATGTGTGTGTAGTACTACTATTTGAGAAAGTGTTATTGTTTATTATCATCATTGCATTTTATTTTAAACTCGATCGAAAGGTCACGCTAAAACGGACCACGTGACTGATTTTGTATTGTATTGTCTATGCTGATAATCAGGGGCTGTGAGGAATGTAATGATGTGTTTTTGGTTCCCGGCAGGGTCACTGGCTGCTAGCGTCTTGTGATGAGAAGCTGCCAGTGGTATGTCGCAAAGCAGGCCTACTTCCCCTTCACCACTCTGGAGCCTTGGACGAGGGTTGTCCTCAGGTAAGCGGACACCACATACACAAACAAGCACACATTGATGCAGGCCCGCTCATGTTCAACTAAGTACACACACACACACACACACACACACACACACACACACACACACACGCACACACACATACATACACAGGCGTCACACACACACATGCACAGTCATTACCTTCTAATACCACACAACATTTTTCCTTCTTGATAATCTGATAAAATGCATTTTATGTAAGCCCTTTGCCAGAGATGGTGATTTCACTCTGTGTGTGCGTGTTTGTCTTTGTTTATATGTGTATGTGTGCGCGTGTGTGTCTGTGTGGGTTTGTAAGTGTGCGTGTTTGTTTGTGTAAGGTGAAAAATGAAGTACTGCTTCCCACTACGATCTTATATGCCGTAAAATGGAGCACACGCTTTCTTCATAAGGATTTATTTTCAGCACCGCTACTGTGTTGATTTGACACATCCTCCCGACAGAGGACTCTGACTCAGTGCTGTGGTATCAATAGCTCTCCTCATATCAGGGCGTGCAGAGGAAAGAAAGGCCTCACTGGTTCAAGCCTTGGTCTGTTCTGGTCTGCGTTTTAGAAAGAAACACAAAGAGCTGATTCACCGCCAGATTGCTGCTGCTGCCGCTGCTTGTGCTGACATATTGTCTGTCTTCCAGCACTACAGCGGGTTACACATAAGGGCATCTTGAATGCTCGCTGGTATCAATGCCGTGGCCCTGGGGGCACATCATCTATTCACAACACGCGTGTTGGGACTCCTTTGTGATTATAAAAAGACGTACAATAGGACACTGTGTGTAGCAGCAGTTACGCGTTAATTGAATCGACCAAGATGGAAACTATAGTAAGTGTACCTGAAAGACTTAACTCAATGTGGACTGACATAAAAAATACATAGATTAATGGACAGTCATTTTGACTAATCTTTTTCCTCACATTATATTTTATGGAAAAGTACATAATCTCAGGCCATGCATAGGAAGTAAAGAATAGAAAAGTATTGCTAGTAGTAGTAAGTTATATGCAATAATGTGAATCAAGGTTAAAATATTCATATGGTTAGTTGACCAGACTTAAAAAACGTAACTAGACTAGACTGAAACTAAACTGGACCAAAAGATGTAAATTAGACTAAGAGACCCTTTAGTGAAAACACTAAAATTGGAGACTGAAGTGTAGGTTTTACCCTGCAGCTTCCTAAATTCCCATCCAATACCTCTCTTTACTTCTCAAAGATATATTTTTACTTGCGTGACAGACTGTGACCATTTCACTCCTCCCCATCCCCCCACCCATTCCTAGTCTGTTCGGCTAAGCTAAAGCTAACGTTCAATGGAACTCGAGATATTCTCTCCATCCCAGGTTCTGTCTCTATTGTGGAGAGCTGTACCCACTCAATGAGTTCCTGTTGCCCATTAGACAGTTTAGACTGCAAACAGGATGTTGAATGTTGAATATTGTATGCCTCTGCTGTCACGCATTCCTCTCTGGGTGTGACAGTCAGTGTGGGGTTGGCTTAACGACTGTGCTAAGATGGAGCTGGGGGGTTTGGGAGGCCAAATGGACACCACTTGTCAAAACACAGTGCCACCAAAAACACAGATATTTTGGTTGACTGGATCAGAGAGGGGGCTGCATAATGATATGATTTTTTATCATCCATTCCTTTGTTTATAATACAAAGTGTTTTATCAAAATATTCTATTTGGGAAAGTTTATATAAATACGATTGCACGTTCAGTGTCGGCAACCAATGGCGATAATCAACCTTTTATTGTGGTAGCGATGATGGTGGTGGTACAGTTTGTCCCTCTGTCCGCACTGTAGGGTTGGAAGCGCAGGGGTCACTCCTGTTACCTGGTGACCAGCCATGAACAGAATTATGAGGATGCTGTGAAAGGCTACTACTGCAAGGCCCCACTTCTCACCATTGAAAACAGGTGGGCTGACTAACTGACTGGCTGACTGTTTGACTGATTGACAGAAGGACTGATGGACTGGCTGACTGTTTCACTGACTGACTGACTACTGCTTTTATATATTGAATTGTTAAGTTGTTTTAGGAATTTTGACATTTTTGTATTACAGTTATACCATCGTATCATACAATATTTTTATCCATGGCAGATTGTACAGCATTAAAGTGTTTTTTTCATACATTGTGCACAATTATTCTCCACGATTGTTCATCCAGGACTGTATTATTTTATTGCATTGCACTGTATTGTGCTGTAAGGTGTTGCATTGTGTCACATTGTATTGCACTGCATTGTATGCAACCCTCTTCTCGGGCAGGTTTGAGCAGGCATTTGTGAACAGTCTGCTGAGTGAGAGTAGAGCCAATGGCAGCATGTATTACTGGACGGCCCTGCAGGACCTGAAGAGGACTGGAGAGTACAGCTGGCTGGGCCAGAACGGCTCCTCCCTGCCCCTTGCCTTCACCCATTGGAACAAGCACCAGCCAGGTACTGTGGACAACAAAGGGACTGACCCGCGGGCTGTCTCTCAGTTAAAGTCACATGTACGTTGTACATGCTGCACACACTCATATGTACTTGTACAAGAGAAAAAAAAAATGTCTAGATCGATGATGATTTACCCTTTACAATCGAATGAATATAAATAAAAGCGTAATATTTGTTGTTTGGTTGAACAACTAGGATATAGTGTATGTCACTGTTTTGACGCTGTGTATGTAAGAAATGTTCTCTTCTCGCCCATTCTCTTCCCCCTCCTCCGTCCAGCCAGCGCTGGGGGCTGTGTTGCTATGACAGGTGGCCGGGCTCTGGGTCACTGGGAGGTGAAAGACTGCAAGTCCCAGAAGGCCTTGTCCGTGTGTAAACAGAGCATCAGCAGTTACCGTGACGACGAGCAGCTGCCAGTGCCCCACGTTGACGCCTACGCCCCCTGTCCTACGGGTTGGGAATCACACTCTGGCCTGGTCTACTGTTTTAAGGTAAAAAAAACTCTCTCTGTTTGCATCAACCCCCTCTAGTAGTTTAACTCAGTCTCTCCTTTGTCACTACTCCAGACTTTTTTTTTTCTGTTTTCCATGCTTTTCTATCCTCTGCCACCTGTATTGAACTTCTTCTGAGAAAGCAAAAAAAACCCGAAACTACTGAACTACTTTTAGAACGTCGTCCAAAACCTTGAGAGGTGCTTGAACAAGCTTAGCTAGCCAGCTCTCTAAATGTTTTCAAACTCATATATAACTCCTGTCAAGGGAAATCAGTTCCACCTGAATCCTTTCAGATGTACTGTAGATCTCCCCAACAGAGACAGAACCTGGGAATGGGAAAATATCTCTAGCGTGTAGCTCTCCTCTCCACTCCTCCAGGTGTTTCACAGCGAGAAAGTCCTGATGAAGCGGTCGTGGGCCGAGGCGGACTTCTTCTGCCAGGCCCTGGGTGCCCAGCTGGCCAGCTTCCACCACTACGAGGAGCAAGCCTTCCTCAAAGAGGCCCTGCAGGCCATGTTTGAGGGGTTAGTAGTTGAACATCTGGATTGATCTTTATTAAGCTTTCGAGGTAGAGAAAAGGTAGGACAATAAAAGTTGGATTTCAATTGAGTGTCGGCCGTCTTTTTCCAGAACAGAGGGCCGTTGGTTCTGGGTGGGTCTGAATAAGAGAGACCCAGAGTCCTACGGAGCTTGGGAGTGGTCCGATGGCACCCCGGTGGGCACACACACACACACACACGCGCGCGAACACACACGATAGATATACAGTACAAGCACACACACACACATGCATACTCTACACATCTGCTGTGCGTATCCCAGATTTATATCACAGGTGTGTGTCCCCAGGTGGTGTCGTCCTTCATCGAGGACAAGAACGAGGAAGAGGATCGTTTTAACTGTGCTGTGTACAGTGACCTGACCAACACACTGCTGCCCCAGCCCTGTGACGCCAAGCATGAGTGGGCCTGCAAGCTGCCCAGAGGTACCCCTCTCCCACCATCTCACACACAATGTATAACCCTAACTCTAACCCTAACACCACCTCACACACAATGTATAACCCTGACTCTAACCCTAGCACCACCTCACACACAATGTATAACCCTAACTCTAACCCTAACACCACCTCACACACAATGTATAACTCTAACCCTAACCCTAACACCACCTCAAATACAATGAAACAGGACAGTGTGTAAGAGTGGTTTAAGATCATCTGTTTTTAAAAATACATTAATAAAGGTCATATATCTTTCTTTTTTTAGGTGCTGAACTCAAAAAGCCATATTGGTATACTGACCGTAAGTATCACTGTAATAATTTGCGTGTTGCGTTGTAAGAAATAGTTTTGTCCTTTTTATCATATGACAGATAATAGTGTAAAAAATAAATGTATGACATTACTTATTATGCACTTATGATATTTCTGATGTTACCCTGTTATCTGATTACAGCAACAATACAAGAACAGTTGTTTCTCAATTTACATTCTCTGACCATTTGTAACCCCCTGGATATCTCCAGTAATGCTGTCAGCCTGAGGTTGGGCATCAGTCACTGTACTTCTGTATGACCCCCACTCTCCAGACAGTGAGTCGTGGGTGTTCCACCACGGAGCAGAGTACCTGCTGGTGGCTCAGCCTCTCTTCCCATGGCCCGCTGTGTCCCTGGCCTGTCAGATGATGGGCGGCCACCTGCTGTCCCTCCACTCCCGGGAGGAGCTGCGCTTTGTCCGGGAACGCATGGCCAGGGTGGGTTGGCGTGCGCACACCTGTGCAACGACACAGACACACACACAAGGGGACACACACAGACACACACACACACACTCACACGAAATAGCTATGTACATGCATATGCACATAAATAAATAAATAAATACAAACTTTGTCCGTGACCGCATTGACAGGGTGGGTTGGCGTGGCACACACACACACACACACACACACACACACACCTATCCATACACACACCTATACATACACCTGCACAACTAAACACAAAAATGCACACACTGTGCATGCAAACCTCTGCACAAAAACACACGCACACACACATACACAGCCATGCACACACACATACACAGCCATGCACACAAATAAAAACAACAATAACACACTGACACGCTGATACACTGGTGCAAGCAAACAGACTCGTTGGCATCTGTGGATGGTCTATCGATTTCTAGCCGAAACCCTCCCTCTCTTCTGGCACGTGCCTCCATGTTTGCACACAAAGCCACACACACACACACACACACACACACACACACCCTAATACACACACACACACACACACCCTAATACACACACACACACACCCTAATACACACACACACACCCTAATACACACACACACACTCACACTCTAATACACCGACACACACACACACACACACACACACACACACTCACACTCTAATACACCCACCACGTGCAGACACATTCACGCATGAGTGCCCCGACACAGAGGGCTGAAGAAAAGGCCTGGAGCTTACAGCAGTGGGGCCTCTTCAGTGGCACGCTCCAAAGGGCTCTCTTATGGAGGGGCTTTTGAAGGATGAAGGGCCAAGAACAGAAAGAGCGGCACGGGCCGAGGAGATTGGCTTGTATGGCCTCTCCTAGTGAGGTTAGAGGGCCCTGGAAGAAGCACATCTCTCTCCACAGCCAGGAGAGGATTGCCAGGGAGGAGGGCTCTAGGTGTGTGCTCAGAAGGTCTCTCTCTCTTACTCTCTCTCTCTCTCTCTCTCTTTCTCTCTCTCTCTAGGCAGTGTTGGAAGAGTGAGCTAAAAGATTGCTCTCGGCTCTCTGTGCAGCTCTCTCAAGGCACTACTAGAAGAGTGAGCGTAAACCTTTGTCTCCCCTCGCTCTCTCTGTCCTCTCTGTGCAGCTCTCTCAGGGCGCTACTAGTAGAGTGAGCATAACATTTTGTCTTGTCTCTCTCCTCCGTGCGCAGCTCTCTCAAGGCTGACTGAGCTTTAAGTTTTGTCTCCTCTCCCTCCTATGTTCAGCTCTCTCAAGGTACTACTGGAAGAGTGAGCTAAATGTTATGTCTCCGCTCTCCCCTGTTCAGCTCTCTCAAGGTACTACTGGAAGAGTGAGCTAAATGTTATGTCTCCTCTCTCCCCTGTTCAGCTCTCTCAAGGCGATATCGGCAGAGTGAGCTAAACGTTTAGTTTTTTTTATCTCCCCATCCCCTCTCTCTCTCTCTCTCAGCTCTCTCAAGGCTCCACTGACTGGTGGATTGGACTGTCGTCTGACCTTACCAGGGAAATGTTTAGGTGGGTGGTGTTATTGTAGTGTCTAGACATCTGGTGTGGAGTTACACTTTCTCATCCAAAGCCCTTCTGGTGTGGGGGATACCACTGGAGTCCAGCTCAGTTTTGAATACTTCAGTGTTTTTGTAGTGCGGTGAAATTCATTTGTTATATATTTTTTTATTCCTATCTTAAATGTTATTTTAACATGGTTAGAAACTACAAATGTAATGAGACCTTTAGAAAGCAAATGTGAAACTAAATCTGTGTGTGTGTGTGTGTGTGTGTGTGTGTGTGTGTGTGTGTGTGTGTGTGTGTGTGTGTGTGTGTGTGTGTGTGTGTGTGTGTGTGTGTGTGTCTATGTGTGAAGCTGGAGTGACGGGTCGGAGCTGGACTATCAGAACTGGGTAGAGGGAAGCTCCACTGGGGGTTCTGTAAAGCAGAAGCTATGTGCTACCATGTCCTCCCTATCAGGTTACCACACAAACACACACACACACACACACACACACACACATACACGCATGCACACACACACACACACGCAAACACATAAAGTATTGACCTGTGTGACATGTTGCTGGTTTGTAACAGGGAAGTGGTTGGCGGGTGCATGTGGGGATCGCCATGGCTACGTGTGTAAACGGCGTACTGTGTCGGTGATGGAGATCCCCAGAGAGCCACACTACATAGGAGGGTGTCCAGAAAGATGGCTCTACTTTGGACACAAGGTTTTCACACACTACCCTCCACACACAGAGACACACCGAGACACACTTTTCTTTTGTGATGCATTAGTTTAATCTTTTGAGGTTAATGAGTTTTTTGTTTGGGGATTTGTGTGTGTGCGTTTGACATGTGTCTGCTTGTGTATTTGCAGTGTCTTCTGTTGCACCTGCCCAGTCGCCCTGAGGAGGGGAAGAGCTGGAGAGATGCTCAGTCCATCTGTTCCTCTTTCCAGGGCTCCCTCGTTGCAATCGAAGACGAAATTGAACAAGGTATGAACGAACACCACATAGCACACCGCCAGACAAACTCAACTTTAACCATGACATTTTATACATTTCTTAACTTAGAGCAACCCTTAATTAAGTAAATGAACAGCAGAAGCCCCCACTGTCCACTCAACCTTTAGCCATGTCGTATGGGTCAACGCTGACAGTTGGTGTGATTTCCTCAGCGTGTTTTTTTTTTAACTCTCTTGTCTGCAGCCTATGTGACCATGCTCCTGCAGGGCGGCGCTGTGGGAGTTTGGATTGGTCTACGGGACGAGGACACCATGAAATGGGCCAATGGGAGGCCAGTTAGCTACACAAACTGGTCTCCTGTGGAGCCTAAGAGCTCCCTCGCTGTAAGATCTGAGACACTGAACATGTTAAATGCAGCAATAAAGTGGGTTACTGCAGCAAATTAGTTTATTGCTTTGGTAATATTGTGTGTGTTTTTCTTGTGTGGCTATATTTGTGTGTAGGTCTGTGTATTTTCACGCATGTATTGTTCGTGTAATTGTAAATGTTTATATGTGTGCACACCTTTGCGTGTGTGTGTGCGTACTTGTATGTACCGTGTGTGTGTGTGTGTATGTGTGTGCATACTTGTATGTACCGTGTGTGTGTGTGTGTGTGTGTGTGTGCGTGCATACCTGTTTGTGTGTGTCTGTTTGTTGAGTGCAGGAGGAGGGGTGGCTGGGCGGCTCGTTGGCTGCAGACCAGCCTCTCTGCACGGTGCTCTCCAACAACCACAACTACCACCTGACAGGAAAGTGGTACGACGCCGCATGCACGGAGAGCGGCTACGGCTTTGTGTGTCAGAAACCCCAAGGTAGGACTGATATAGGTAGACCCTCCGTCTGTGTGAGGTGGCCGTGTGGTATCTGAAAAATGGCGTTAGTACATTTCGTTAGTAGTTCATTGAAGAAAAGGTAGTTTTCAATAATGAATCAACTTAATCACTTACAGACTATACACTTGTTAGTACTTGTCTTTAGGCCTTGTGACAAACTGTCTCTTGTCCCAAAAACAAACTGTCATTTTATCTTCATCCCTCTCCTCCCTCTCTCCTTGTCTTTCTCCCCTTGCCTCTTTCCCACCAGACACCTCCAAGCCCCCCACCCACTCCTACCTCCACCCTCTCCCTGACAATATCGAGTACCGGGGCCGTAGCTACCGGGTGGTGCCGGGCAACATGAGCTGGTACGAGGCTCTGCACATGTGCTTAGAGAAGGACTCTGAGCTAGTCAGCATCACAGACCCCTTCCACCAGGCCTTCCTTACGGTCCTCGTCAATAGACTGGCTCTGCCCCACTGGATTGGACTATATCAAGACGTAAGTCTCCCTGATATGAGCAATATTATCAATACACTCCTAGGACCTGTGTGTGTGTGTGTGTGTGTGTGTGTGTGTGTGTGTGTGTGTGTGTGTGTGTGTGTGTGTGTGTGTGTGTGTGGACACTCGTTCACGTTGACCCTGCACAGCCCGGTCCTAAGCGTACCTAGGCAGTGGTGTAATGGCTGCTTTTGTTTATTGAGGCCGATTTCCCAGGAGAGAGCTTCCTGCTTCCTGTTGAGTTAATAGCCGACTCGACCCTGAATCATAACGGCCTGTCCGGACAGAGCCCACCCATCAAAAGGTTCGGGCCCACAGGCGGCAAGGTAAAATGGGCATGGTGTTGCTAACACAGCCCCCTGCCATGCCAGTCCTCATCCAGAAGATAGTTGTGCCTCTTTTAAATGTTTGATCGGTATTTCTGCTTTATCGCGTGCCATGTATCTGTCCCGTGTAAAATGCAAAGGAGGGAGGGAGGAGGAATCAGCTAGCCTAAGACACACACCCATAAGACGCACACACACTCTCGCACACACACACACGAAACACACACACTCCTCAGTAAACGTTAGGCCATCTATGTAAATGCGTTGGTTCACTTCTGTTTTAATAGTTTCCTTTTACATCGTTGATTCTGAGTTTGACCTATGGCACTGCCTGCCCTCTAGGTGGCTGCAGTAGGACACACACACACACACACAAAATATATTCCCCCCGCAGTGTTGGAAGCTGCTTCCGTTAAGTCTACGTAACGCAGCATTACACCTAGGCAGCAGGCTCCCGTCCACCAGAAACTCTCTGTCGGGTTTGTAGCAGTCGAACGCCGTCCTCTGGCACCACAGAGCCCTCTGCCGTCTCCGCTAACCCTGTCCGTCCCATCTGGTGGGTCTGCGCTTGGCGGCCCTCCGCCCCAAAACACAGTCCACACCACCACCACCACGTCACATCGGGCAAAGCCACGGGTAAAGTCCAAAACAAAAAGGCCTTTGCTGCGGCATCTTTGTGGTCCTGCCCCCCACACCGTGACCTACTGTTGAGAACCGTTCTCCGTAGTCATTTGAGCTAACAGACAGGTCTGCGCCCTCAATCCTCGGGTGTAAAAGGAAACCGCAAGGCAGGTTCACGGTCAGCGTCACAGTGTTCAGAGTAAGCCTTGCAGCGTGCGGTGCGCTGAGTCGATACCTGTAGGTCATAAGTGACCTCAGATTCCTCCGAGTCAACTGTCAATCATTCTCTCACTCGCTAGCTACATGGCGTTTTCTATGTCTTTTTTTTTTTTTTGCGGTGTTGATTTTTTTTTTTTGTACGGGCCTGTGGTTGAAAGAGATCCAGCTCGAAGGATTTTCCATTGCTCGAGTCGCGTTGCCTCCCTAGGGTGAAATATGTCAATCAAAGTGTAATTTGACTGCCATCAAGCAATATGGCTGCCCAGGGACAGCAGGCAAGAATGCACAAAGTGATGACAATCATCTCCATAATGGTTAAAGGCGTCATTAGAGAAGAAATTATGAAGGAAAGTAACTGTTTGATGGGATTGCCGGCAGCAAATAATTAGCCTGAAGTTGGAACCAGCAGTGTGTGTGTGTGTGTGTGTGTGTGTGTGTGTGTGTTTTTTACCATTTAAAGCAAATTGGCACACGTACATTCCACGCATTTGTATTTGTATTTGTATCTTACCATATCATTTAGAGAGGCACAGCATGTGGGACGCTGAACTCAAGATTGATAGAGGCAAAGCCAACAGGGAGCTCTGACTGCATTCATCAGGGGCGTCCTGAATCTGAGAGGAAGGACAAGAAAACGAAAGGAGGAGAAGGAGGCCGAAAACAGGAGGAGAAGACAGGCAGATAGAAGATACAGAGATGAGGGATAGGAAGAAAGACACGGAGAAAGGGAGACCTAGAGAAGGAGACGTAGAAGGAGACGGAGAAGGAGACGGAGAAGGAGACGGAGAAGGAGACAGAGAAGGAGACGTAGAAGGAGAAAGTGGCATAGAGTGGCGAGGCCCGTCTGAAGAGGGTTGCCATGGGCGCTCCGTTGTCCTTGCGAGCCATACAAGCGGTCTATCACCAGGATGGGAGTGGAGGACTTACTTGCTGCATGCTAATGTTTGTTTGTGTGTGTGTGTGTGTGTGTGTGTGTGTGTGTGTGTGTGTGTGTGTGTGTGTGTGTGTGTGTGATATGTGATCATACATAAATATATGAAAAATATA
>JAVQIZ010129704.1:0-12176 GCA_036023535.2 Galaxias brevipinnis | reverse complement strand
CACACACACACACACACACACACTCACACACACTCACACACACACACACACACACACACACACACACACACACACACACACACACACACACACTATAACACAGGTAAAGTGCTTTGCATCTGTCGTCATACATCACTGCAACACCAAAACACATATTTGACCAGCTTCCTAGATAGGGCTTCGATATACCATTTTGCCATTTTTCCACCCTGTGCTGCCGAAAAGCATTGCTAGCACATTCGATGTCTGACTAACATGGGCGAAATATTAACCGTGTGAACGTGAAAAAGCAGGCAAACAGAGGCTGGGGCCCACTCATCCGTTACGGGGCTGAATGGCCATCATTAGCATGAGGCTCCCCAGTAGCACCCTGCAATGCAGCGACACACACACAATGGCGAGTGCCACGCTTCCCCCTGCCGTTCCCCCAGAAAAGGCCCTTTGTTCCGGCAGCATCTGGACCTGACCTCCATGCATTCGAGGCTGATGACCCCCTCTCTCTCCTCCTCCCTCCATCGGTCCTCTCCTCTCCCATCTAGCCCTTCTCAAAAACCTGCTCTGCCCCCAAAGCAACCCCCCCCCCCTCCTCCTTTTCCTCCTCCTCCTCCCCTTACTCTGTGCGCTCTTCACAAACACCTCCCCCTCCCTCTTTCAGTTAAGGAGTGCAGCCGTCCCTTGCTCCTTGAAAAGAAGGTCTGTGTACTAGCGGGCCCTACACAAAGCCTGCAGGGTGAATTGGAAAACCAAAGAGGAAAAAGCACCACGGCTACTGGCCATCTGTCCCTCTGGCTTGGACGTGCCTGCCCGAGTGTGCCTGCCCACCCTCCCCTACCATCACCTAATTCCCACCCCCACCTCCCTCGATTCCTTTAGCCTTCTCACACACACACACACACACACACACACACACACAATAACACACACACACACACACACATAAATACACCATCAACCACACTGCATCTCCCCTGCCTGCATACGTCTCAGACTCTGCCGAATGGATGGCGGGGGTCGAGAAGAACGACGGACAGGGAGAGAAAGAGGCGAGAGAAAGAGGCGAGCTGCCACTTGCCTGGATGCAGAGAGAGCCCGGAGCCAGTGAATCACAGCCGTAATCCTTTCTTTGTGTGAGCGGCAAACAGAGAAATTGTCTCCAACAATGACTTCCCAAAAACGGCAGCGGAGCGGAAAAAAAAAAGAGAGACGGGGAAGCAAGAGAGAGCGAGGCAGAGTGAAGAGGGAGGGATTGGAGGGACTAGAGAGAGACAGAGAGAGAGAGAGAGAGCGAGAGAGAGAGAGAGAGTGTACGCGTTCAGAGAGAGACAGGGAGACGGGAGCGGTGAGTGTGTGACAGAGAAAGAGTGAGGCAGCAGCCACCGTCAAGCCACAGGGACGCTGACACTCACTGGAGGATTGGACGAGAGAGAGAGAGAGAGAGAGAGAGAGAGAGAGAGAGAGAGAGAGAGGAGCGCAAGAGAGCCGAGAAAGAGAAGGAGAGCGAGCGAGATCAGGTGGGGGGAGGGAAGATTGGTTGGCTGAGCGGCGGCTCCAAACGTTGGGATAACGCCGAGATAACCCCTCGGTCAGTCCTGAGCGGCAGCTGTAGACGGGAGGGCAGAAACGAATCCCGCGAGAGAGTGACTTCGCCGTCAATTGTGACATTTGTGGTGCATGACAACAATGGCCATCTGTAGCAGCAGGGCTGGGAAGGAGGGAGGGAGGGATGGAGGGAGGGAAGGAGAAACGGAGCAGGGGGAGGGGAGTGGAGGGGATTGTGCTGGAGGTTAGCGGAGGGGCTGGGTGGGGAGTTCACATGGCGAGTGTCCTCTTCCTAAAAACAACAAAAAACGACACTCCAGCCCCTGGCAGAGGAGAAGGGCACCTGTTTGAGTCAGCCATGGGGAGACAGGCATGAGGAAGAGGGACAACAACACATGGGCTGGATAGAGGGGGAGGAGAGCGGAGCAAGAGAGGGAGAGAGAGAGACAGACAGACAAAGGACCGAGGAGTGTGGCTTTTATTTCCCTGCCTTTGTCATTCTGCCCGGTCATACCGTGAAAGCATTTGCATGTGCTGTAATTGTATTTAGTGCAATGGGTTCAGAGAGTAGAGAGAGAGAGAGAGAGAGAGAGAGAGAGAGAGAGAGAGAGAGAGAGAGAGAGAGAGAGAGAGAGAGAGAGAGAGAAACTAGTTTGGGTCTAGCAGAGATCATACAAAGACACTTCAAAGGAGAAGTTGAAGTGCTCATAAACTGGCTTCACTCATTTTTAAGTCCATCTAGTTTCCATAACCACCTTGTCTCTTTTCAAAGCAGTCCCACAATCAAATAATATGGACAAAATACAGAAGAAGAAATCCAAAAGAAATCCAAACATGATCAAATTCACAAATGCCTGTAATAGGCGTGTTACATAACTCCACCTCAACACGATGCCTTGTGATTCCCCCCAGAACCCATCCATTAATGAATTAAATAAAAAGCATTTTCAATTCACAACTAACCAAATAAGATGGACTATTCACCATTAATGATTTAACAGGGTCTAATCTCCATTCATGAATCTTATGGATGTCTCCAGGCGACTGTTTGACTAAGCACTGGGTTTCGTTCTCGTTCCGCTGTCTTTTTCTCACACTACTAAAAGAACTAGCACCACTGTTCAACGTCACCCCTCAGCCGAGGGTTCCCTACTTCAACACATTATCGGTTACTTCAAGATTAGTTCACCAAACACGGTCTACAAAATACAAAAAACATGATCCAGGTGTCTTTTCTGCAACAGTGTCTGTATCGGTATGAGTGTGCTGCTGAAGCTGCTTAGAATTGGATTCTTCTTCTTTTTTTATTGAAACCTTTTCTTTTAACCAAATAGTGCCATTGAGATCCAAATCTCTTTTGCGAGACAGACCTGGCCAAGGAGGCAACGGTACAAAAACACAGGTGGCATACGGACAACATCCACACTGACAAAAATATGTGCCGCTCTTCCAATCCTGCAGGCTCAGTGGTTTGCCTGCCATCTTTTCCAGAGACCAAACATGTTCATCACATAATCAGGCAGGGAATCTATTTTCAATATATCAGAACATCATAATCCCAGGCAGGCAGGCAGGCAGGATGGCCGACCGACCACCGGGAGTGAGAGGCTCAGAGAGGAGGATTTAACAGTCACATGGCCCACAGGAAGAGAGAGACACACACACACACAGATTGATTGAGTGAGCGACAGCAAAAGAGAGAGAGAGAGAGAGAGAATAGCCCTAGAATGAGAAGCAGAAAAAAAATATTAATCTAGCCTAGAAACCCCTGTTCCATTTGGGTGCACTGCCAAACCAAACCTACACAATAAGACAAGCTCGGATGCAGGCGAAGGACACACACACACACACACACACACACACACACAGGGCACCGGTCCACGGATCCATGAAGAGGTGCTCTGTGACGGGAAAGGCGATCTCTCTCTTGACTGATCCGATCGTGCCTGCGCATACAGAGACATGTGATCATCAACTCAGATATCTCAGGGGAAAACACAACGGAAGATTGAAAGAGCCTTCGCAAATAGAAACAAAGACGCCCACACAAACACACACACACACACACACACACACACACACACACAGGTTGAGACCATGTGCTGTCTGATCCTAAACAACATCCACGGAGATCTATCAGTGGACAACAAGGCTTGGGAACACCAAAACCTCCGCCTCAGAAAGAGACGTAATAGCACAGACTTCTAGAGGACTGCATACCATAATGGGACCCTGCCATCAGCCACCCCATACAGACAGTGGGCCTGTGTCACAGCTGTAAGGGCGGTGCTCCAGATCAGTCAGGACGCACGAGTGGCTCAGGCCAGAACATTTCAATCACCTAATGGACCTTTGTGTCCACTTTACGTCTCTGACCTCAAAGAGTAGGACACCACAAAGGGGGAAGAAAGCAGCGAGAGTCCGCGGACGTAAAAGCGGAGATTAAAACAAAAAGGAGGTTAAAGAGAGCGATGGAAAATGGGAATTCGAAAATGGGTAAGAACATGGTGGTGGGGGGGGGGGGGTATGTGATAGATGAAGGGGTGGCACTGGAGATGAAGCACTCACAAGGCACAGCATGGCGGTAGAGGTTGGCCCGGATGATCTGCTGGAGTTCATGGTCGGGTGAGGACTTCTGAAACCTCAGGCTCAGGTAGTGCTTGAGGTCCTTGTTGAGCTTGCGACCTGGGGACGGCGACACACACACACACACACACACACACACACACACACACACGTTCAGTTTTTAGACAACAGAGAAATAATAAAAATGAAGAGAGGACTATTTGGAAGCATGTCGGCGCTGTAGCAAATGTTGGTAAATGAACAAAGGTAAGCTCAGGAAAGGGTTTGACCTTTCAATTTTTCAAAGTCCTTTAAACCAGAAATAGTCTGTGAGGGACGCTTTTCTTGACAACACAATTATTTTTAGGCTCCCTGCTTCATAAAAGCAGTAAAAATATGACTTGCTTTGTGCCATCAGACCTTATAAATGTATGCTTTTTTTGCTATATTTACTGAACACTGAAATATATATTTGGCGATCCAGAGACAAAATGTGCTGACAGAGCGATGGAAGTTCTATTTCGGTCTTGACAGATACCAAGAAACAGAGGTGAAAGAGACAATTGATTAAAAAAGCTCCCTGATTGGAAGGAGCTTACGAGCTCAGGCCAATCAGAGTCGCCGATGCTGCTGTCTCCCTCTCCCTGGCTGTGTTTGAATGGAAGCCCAGCCGTCACAATAGGGCCAGATGGCCTGAGCTCCCTCTCACGCCAGGGTCTCATTTAGGGCCGTTTAATGATCTCCAAATATATCATCCATGTCTGGGGATCGGGCCAGCCACTGGGGAGGGATTGGCCAGGGTCTGTTGAAGGGGGCCCGCTGCTGACCATACGGAAACACACCTTCCCGTCCCAGTGTTTCGGAATGACAAGGTCAGCGAACGGCGCTCCGCAATAACTTTGCTTTTAAACATCTATTGGGAGAGGTTAAGATGAATGCCCTATCGTATTTGTGTGGCTGATAAAAACAGAAAAGGTTTGGCCATTTTTTTTGGTTTCTTTTTCATCCCACTCAAATCTCATCCACTCACAATTCTTTTTTTTTCTTTGTATTTTGAGAGAACCAAAAGCAACATTCCACCGTAAACCTCTCTTCTGCTCTGTACGTGCCGACAGACACGCTGACAGATCAACCCTGTCTGGCCGGGCTGGGGAAAAGGTGCGGCCCTGTGGCGCTGCTGCCAGCCGGGGACATCATCATCCGTCACACAACAAGCCCCACGCTCCAGCCCACAGCCCCCTGGGAGGACACACACCGCTCCATCACCTCCTGTGTCCTCAGGTGGACCCTCTACTCCAACCTTGGCTGTCACAACACCATACAGCCACACATGGATCTATTAGATGCCTGGGAAATACCATACTTATGTACCATAGCCTTCCAGCCCTCTATGTTACACCATAGCGAGGTATGGCTGGGTCCTCAATTATAGCAGCGCACACATACGGCATGTTACAAGTATAGGCAGTGTTGTTGCTAATGATCTGGCTCTGGCAAGAGGCTTATTTTTATTTATTTTATTACCCAGCAGTGGAGAAATTGGCTTCCAGTGTACTTTGCTGTATTTTTCCGGTCCTCCACACACACACACAGCCCTCTGTGTAATTCTGTGCAAGCAAAGCACAGTCAGGTAATTGTTACCTAGCAACCAGCCAGTGCTGACAACCATCATTATATTCCCAGCTAGACAAGCAGCATTCAGATTGTAAAAAAAAATACAAATATAAAACTACAAAACATTCAAACTACCAGGGACACACCGCAGCAAGCATATGCACACACACCGAGGTCAATTTGCAGCGCGCGTAATTGCTATTCAACATGCTAAAGATGCAAAAGAAAGAACGTCTACCATCAGAACGAAGTGGAATAATCTTATTAATAGCCGTTTTATCACATACTGAATCAGAAATATTGGAGAGCACCCAGCAGGAGTACACAGCAGCGGTGTAATGCAGTTGTACTCACTCCAGGGTGTGGACCACTATCAAGCTGGTGCTACCCTCCTCCCGACAACGAGCCGTGCACCGCCAGGCCGGCAGGGAGGCAGGCCACCCAGGTGTCACGCTCCATCAATGAGGAAGTCATCAAATATTCAATATTTCCAAGCGTTACGGCCCTGCACCACAGAGCTGACACGCTAACTGAACGGTTTGTGTTTGTGTGTATGTGTGTATTTGTGTGTGTATATGTGTGTGCTTGTAGGAATTTTCTTCCACTTTCTTCCATTTTCTTTCACTCTCATGCTGCTTGTTTCTTCACTCATCAACTCTCTCCAATCAGCAAACATTGATCCACAAAAAAAAAAAAAAAATCCTGGCCTGGTACCCAGGCACTCACCTGCCAGCCAGGAAAGATGCTCCAGCCATTAGAGTTACCGATATTTGTCCCGCTTCGATTTCTCCTTATCCGCTCTTTGACAGACAATGAGTTAATCAGTGATGGACTGAGAAGCCGGGACAATCCCCTGCTAGTACACTCTGGCCCAGATAAGGAGCAGCAGCAGCAGAAGGAACACAGAGAGGTCAAAAGCCAGCTTCACAAAGACAGATAGATGCACACAAACGCACGCACGTGCACACGCACACTCACACACATTTAGTCTCCTCCATCCACATCCTTCAATCTCTCACTTCCAGATGACAGTGCTTTCTCTCTTGGATTTATGTACAAACATGTTTGAGAGAACCGGACTCTTGTCAGCCATCACAGATTTACTTCACTGGTAGGGCTCCACTCATTTATAGACAGACAAGCACTACTCTGCGCTCTGTCTCAGTTCTGCCATCAACAACTGCAGGCCATGGAAGGTGCAGCATTCCCATGACCCGAACAAACTGTCAATGACTTGGAAGTGACTTCCCCTTCAGACTTCAATATGGCCAATCAGTCCGCACGAACTCCGAAAACAATATCGCTATAATATCAGTGACTGGTCTTTTTCAAAAATCATAAATAAACCAATGTTTTATTGATGACATGGGAACCACAGCCTATAAAGCAAAGCCACAACACAAACAAAGGTGGAGAAACTGATACAATGACAACACCGTACCCACAACATAAAGTCGATTGCTTGGGGCACAACAGAACACACTGGCCCCTTGAACCAATGAAGTGCCTCCACTGGGGGCCACGTGGGAGAAGCCAGTGGTACTTGCTTGAGAGCAGCTCCATGGTCAGGGTCGTGGAGACAGAGGTCAGTGCCCCTGCCCCACTGGATGGTATTATGGGACTTAGCAGGAGTGAAAGGGTGGCAGGGTTGTTGGGCTTCTGCCTGCACACACCCACCCACCCACCCCCACACCCACCCCCACCCCCACCCACACACCCACACCCACACCCACACACCGATTGGTAGATAGAGAGATGGGTTTAACCCAAATAAAGAGTGGATTATACACATGCTATGCCTCCATGCCTGCAGTCACCATTACATAACCCTCTATCTAGTTATGCATCCCTGCCGTATTTCGGGGGAGGGGCTTGAAAAGTCTTTGGTGGCACTCTTTCCATCAATCACATTCATCAGAATTGCATTTAGCGTAAACTATGTCCTAGCACAGGATATGCACGTTACACATGTCTCTCTTTGGTCTGTGGGAGTGTTGCAGACAGGTCAAAAGGGAAGCTGCAGATCTCTTTAACAACGTGCAATCTGACAGCAGTAGAACAAAAAAAAACATATGGCACTACCTGCAACACCAGCAGAAGATTGAGCTGAACAACTGTCAGCCTTGTTCCACCTAACAGCTGTCATCACTCTAATTCACTACTATTATGTGTCAATCATGCTTGGTGAGTAAACGCTAGGTGATTACCATTTCAGAGACGAGCCCCGGTCTCCTAAATCCACCTTGGAAGAGGAGCAGATTTGAAATGTTTCTATATGTAATCACTGTATAGTCTTGACAAAGAAAGAAAAATAGAAAGAAAATGTGATGGAAGATTAAAAACCTTGATTTAGGTTTATAGCTTTTATCTTATGCATTGCTTGTGTGTGTGTTAAACGGAGAGAGTGTGTGTGTGTATGTGTGTGCTTGTGGCACTGTTCAGCTGCTGATTGTGATTCATCTGCCATCTCCCAGCTCAACACTGCCCTCTGTGTCTCCGAGTTTCACCGCCAAGTCTTCTTCACACAGCCTTGTTACCACAGCAACCCACAGCCAACCAGTGAGTAATGAGGTCCGCTGGGTAACCATGGGCTGCTGCCACCCACTGGCGAATGTGTGTAACAACTTATTGTCAGTCCCTAATTTAAGGGGCAATATAATGCTAATATGATATAGTATGGATCATTACCTTATGATACCTTATGATTAAAATACATAATATACAATTACATTTATATAGAAAAATTTTTAATAGCTCCCCAGAAGCACAGGTAATTGGTCTTGCTCAGCTTTTCTCAGGGTCCGGAAATGGGCCACACACAGACTAACATACTTGTGGGGATTTAAACCATAGCGCTGAAAATCCCTAAATTACACCTGCTCTCTGGGAGTATAATCCTAAATGAAGTCCCTGGAATACTCATCAAAACTGGTGTCCAAATTGGCATTAATATAACTGTTGAACCAGTGGCTGCTGTATTAGCCAAAAAATACCCCCCATTCTTGACAGCACCTTCCTGACAGGCAAAACAAGGCAAAACATTATTTCTAGTTCAACTTAGATCACAACAATCTCATAATATCAACTAATAAAACAAAAGATATGACAAAAAAGACCAACTACGTATTAGTTTTGAAGGTGAGTAAGCCAGAGGGAAAAGAACGTCGCCTTAACTGCAATTACAGCGTGAGGCAACGCAAGCCCCGTTAGGCACTGGATGAGTGTTCAGCACTGTCCACGGCCAGGAGGATGAGCCATAGGCAGCTCATTGTGGCAGATTATTCTCAGGAGAAAGCTATACGTCAGATAACAGCAGGAAGGCGTTCAAGCCTGGGAACACAAGCGATCCATAGGGGATGTTAGGGGAAGACCTGTCGTAGTGAAGAGGCGACCAAGCGGTACCTGGGGCGTATTGGCTTCATGGGCAAAGGCACACAGACATAAACACACATTCACACACGCGCGCACGCTCACACACACACACACACACACACACACACACACAGAATGCCTGTCATAGACCTAATCAAACTCCACATGACAAAGGGGCATGAAGGAACCAGCTGCACCAGACCTCTCCTATCACAAACACAGGTGGCATTCAGGTAAAAAAAAGTTCTGGGAAAAAAATAGTGTATTGTTGCACTGCAGGTCATTAGAGGGTCATTTAGAGGGCTGACGCTAATGACTTTGTAAAGCCAATGTAGCCACTGGCCAGGTGGGCATCAGTAGATTATACAGCTTTAACAACAGTGTGTGGGTTAACAATATGTCTGTGGACAGGTTCTGTCATCAGTTTTTAATTTAGGAGCGCTCTCTCTTCTCAGTATATGCACCGAGCATGTGGCGGGCTTTGGGGTTCGACAGTATATTGTTGGATAACCCAGGTATCAAGGCATAATCGCTTTCCATTATGAAGACGAGAATCATATAATAATGTTATCAACTCCGCTCGTTTATTGCATCCTTAGAAAAACAACATTAACTGCTGATATCCTTCTTAGAGTTGCTGATCCCCAGCAGTAGCAGGCTGATAACAACTCCGCTCCAAAGTCAGCACAATGGGCAGGGTATTTCCTCACAAGGAGGTCAAATAATATTGTATTTCCCCTCGGCAATCCCAAATAATAGCCAGCGAGAAGGAACTGGAAATGCTGGTTCTTAAAACAGGCCGCTCTATTGTTCCAGCAGCTTCCTGTGTGTCTGGAGACATCCCATCAGTCAACACGGGACTCTCTCCTGTTACCGATGATGCCAGTTAGCAGAGTATTATCCCCCTCTGTACCCCCGGCGAGGGGGTCTGTCCGCTATGGGTCTGCGAGAGAGGCTCGAGGTGACTGGGAGTCACTCAGACACAACACGCTAATTCAATACGCCCGCTTTTAGCTCTGTGGGATCCCGCTTGCCCCCCCCCCACCCACCCACCCCACCCCCACCCAAAACCCTCCCTCCGCGAGTGATAACGCACCTCCCATCTCCGCCATTATCCAGCCATTACAACCAGGCACAGGGCACTGCTACAGTCTTACCGCTGATGGGGCCGAGACAGGCTCCAGAGCTGGCAATAAGCTAGTAGAATATGATACAGAATAGGGATGCCTGGTTCTCATGTCAATCAAACTAACACCCCGCATGAAGAGATTTCTGTGACTATGGTTCTACACATAAATAAACAAAACACACAGTCTACATCGATCTTGCTCAGAAACAAAGACACACGCATGCACAATGTCAAAGAGGCGGGAGTTATATTCTCGATATCCTGTGACGGACAGACACATTTTATCACCAAGGGTCTTACCGGCAACATCTGCTGCTATCCTCAACCACCCCCCTGCAATCAGAGTGGAAGGGGGAATGAAGAGGAAACGAAGCAATCAGACAGAGAGGTCCTCCCCAAAGCTTTGAACTGCTTCAGGGCCTCCTCCTAATTACCGCCCATAAGCGAGCAGCCATGACCCCACCCAGAGCGGCCTGCGTCTGTGTCCTTTCCCGGGGCACCCACACGGCGGGAACGCCACGGAACACCAGGAGGGGAAGGCCTGTAATGGGATTTGTTTTTGTGTTTTCTGAAGCAATTAACTCTAAAAGTAACCTTTTCCAAAACGTAACACGGAAGTGCACTATAATACTATGGTAACCATGTAATATAAATGCAAACCATCTACCTAAAGGGGTTGTGATATACTTTCTAGAGACTAGTCTCTCCATGTAAGTCATAGTTAGTTCATATGTAGATTGGTAGCTGCTTTTGTGATTTCAAAGGCTTGGTGATATCTTAATTGCAATTGTTCACCTCAGCAGAGCAGGCCGACAGAGAATAGCCTGCACAAAACCCTGACTACACAAAGGGTTCCCTCCCTGGCTACACTGGCTACTTCGACCTGCGTGAATGGACAATCTAAACTGGACAGAATGGGCAGTGGGGGCATGGGAGGCGGGCCTGACCCAATTTGCTAATGCTGCGTTGCTGAGTCACAGAGGGCAGTGCATTATGGGACGGCGGGTATAAAGCAAGTTTTACCCACAAAGGCAAATAAACAAGATACGCACACAGAGGATGGCAGAGGCCGTGTGCTACGCTCAAAGGCACTGCATATGCTCACTGATAAATAAAGCCTGAGAATCTCAGGCCTAATGTCCCTGTTGCACAGGGTTCAGGGAGGAAGAGGGGGTCAAAATATTAGGTTGAAAATAGAATAGGCTATATAAGGAAGAGAGAGATAGACAAGGGACAGTAAATAGGAGTTTGTGTGCGTGTGTGTGTGTGTGTGTGTAAGAGAGCGAGAGAGAGAGCGAGAGAGAGAGAAAGAGAGAGAGAGAGAGAACGGGGAGGATGGAAAGGGTGTGGAATCCTTTGTACACCCGCACATGGGCACTGTCCCAGATAAACAGAGATACCACTTATAAACTCTGCCTGCTATTAAATACACACAGCTCTAACAGACTAAACGGGAGAAACTATTCCTGTCAAGTACAAGTACACCCAACTCAACACAGTCCAGATGCTAAGTCTATGACCATTTACAGAGTACAGGCTCCGTAAAAACACTGTTCTACATTTAAACTCAGGTCGTTCAGTGTTGACTCCGCTACAAACAAAACTGCATTAGCAAAATCAGGACTGACATGCATTAAATGTGCTAAACATTATAGGCATCTAGAACGCCAAAGACAAAGTTAGACCATAAGCTTCAAAAGAAAGGTATCACTTGGACGTTTCACATATACCAGTCTGGTCCATGAAGCCAGCTTTTTGCCTTTAGCTACTAGCTGTAGGCCTACTTTAAAAAAATCTATCTATCTATTCAGAAGGCTGAATGCCACTGACGCGAAGCATCACTCAGTGCGTGAGCATGCCATCAGTTCTAACTGGCTGCCTCTGCTAAATGTCAGTGCCTGCCTGGCCGTGGCACACAAAAGGCCCCTCCGTCATGCTCTCGCTCTCTCTCTCTCTC
>JAVQIZ010129665.1:0-18136 GCA_036023535.2 Galaxias brevipinnis | reverse complement strand
GCGGCCTGCTCCGTGTAACCTCACCCAGCTCGCCCGAACCCAGTCCGGCTCAGGCCTCCGATCCCTCCCCCTCAGGGCCGGAGAACAGTGTGGCCAGCACACCAAAAGCCTCATTATTCATCCTCTTTGGCTACAGTAGATGAGCGCACAGACTGAAAACATTTATCTGGGCCATCTTAATTATGCCATAGATACAATGCCAACAAGGGACACTGTATGTACTCCACGTTGTGAGTGGAAAACCAGGCTGGGAAACTCTGTCTCAGACACCATTTAATGCTCATTGACAGATTTATCCACAGGATCTTCAGAGGTATGTTTTTCATTCTCCTGGCCGCTCCCCCGCAGCACTTAGACTTTATGAAAGGGGATTTTAAAACCAGCTTCTCTCTGTTCTCGTGATATAACTGTATAACGGCGGCCTCCTGGCAGAGCAGGTCTTGCTATTACTTGTATACATTAGATTTAGTCTCAACAGGCTCTTCTGTCAGAAAGAAACTCGAATCGGATAAGACTTAACCGCTAATGCAACTTTGATCGTCGTGCTCTGCACCATTGTAGACATCTGCAGGTTTCGCCCATGTGTTTCTCAGTACCTTTGAAGGGCCCTTGTTCCGGAACACGGGCAATCTGGTCCAAAATAAGTTCCTTTGCATAGTAAGTGTGACGATGCTGAAGCATTTGCTCACTACGTCAAATGTAATGCAAGGGTAGGATGATGTAAATGACACAGTAAAGGGATGATGGCGGTATGGTAAACCAAATCAAAACAGTGTGGGGAGCACTTTAACCTATGCTACCCCTCTCTGAGCCGGAAACACTGGTTGATGACAACCTGGACACTTTGCTGCAGTGCTGGTAAGAGCATGCTTCCTTAGTGGAGGGATTCAACTATCAGGGATTGCTCAAGTCTCCGCTTTCTACAGAGCAGTGAAGAAATATGCCGTGCCACACAAGGTGCTAATCTTGAATGTGGATACATGCGAACAGAAATGTATCGAGCACGTTTGTGCCGTGGGGCTGGGGGAGGGGAGGGGGAGGGGAACACCACCGAATTGCCAACGCCATCACGGGTGAAAGTCTCAAACCAAATGTGACACCATGAAAGGCTTCTTGGGAAGTGCCACCGCGTAGCCTGTATGATAATTAGGACTTCCAGCCCCCTCTAGCTGTTATGCAAGAGGGGCTTGTTTATTCATAGTGTTTCGGGTTGTGCAAAAAAACCCTGTCCGATCTCAATGGCTTCATTATCAGGGGGAGGGCTGGTTAATGCCTCTTTTTCAAACTTCAAGCACAAGAAGGGTCGTCTGCACAGGCAGCCAAACCGGCTTTGTGGTCTGCATGAATTGTGAAATTAGATTACACCATACGTGCGTGAATGTATGTTAAAAAAATGACCGATGGCGGAAGGTATATATCAGGTATCTAATCCCAAAGGGATGATGTCACCACGGCAACCTGTGTCCTCGTCATTTTCTTTCTGTCAGTCTCGGGAACACCTGAGTGCTGTCCGGAATTCATAGGTGAACGTTCCATTCCACGCAGGGAACACAACACACAGCGCTCAGAACTCATTACCACTCCATTGACCTGGTCACAGAGCCGAGGTTTACGGTAAGTTCACATACATGCACATACACACACACACGCACACACACACACACACACACGCACACACACGCACACACACACTTAGATGCTGGCAGGGAGGAGAGGGTTATACGCACCGCTGGGTCATTGTCCCCAGCACAGGGTTGAACTGTTTAAAGCTTTGTTAAGAGCTGTGTGCCCTAAGCCTCTTAGATGACGATCACAGCACCAGTTTACACTGGTTTTCCAAAAATGCACCCCGAAGTAAAACCGGAAAGTTGATGCTAAAAGCCATAAGCTACGACAACAAGCGGGACCAAATACCTCAAATACAAACGCTGATGATGGGAATATCATGCACATTTGAGAGGAGAGAGCTTTTGAGGTATTGATTGGAATCACCCCGCCATAGTAGACCCCAGCAAACAGTCAGGGACATTCTGTGTCATTCAGGTGTTGCCCGTGCCTTCCTGATGGAGCTGAGAGCCACGGCAGGTAAAGCTGAGCAGCCTGCTCCTAATGGGAGCCAGGGAATAACTGGGAATATCTCTCCTGCTCCTCACTGTGTTCCACTTCCCTGACACTTCTGTTTCCAGCTTGTCAGCACAGTTTTACATAACCGTCATTGCACACAGATCAGCAGTCCCCTCACATACTAAAATAGATTTGGTTTGGTTGCTGTTTTATTTTCGTTTGATCTCTCCATCTTCAGTCACTGATCTGCTGAACAGTCTCTCTGTTGCAGCTACGTTAAGCCGGTAGAGTGAGGATAAAGCTGCGCTAGCAGATGTGAGAAAGCGTGAATCTACACTCATCGTGATGTCATCTTTATTGGACATTATGTAATATGTCACTTCGATTGGGTGTTTTGTCATGTCACCAAGGAAACAACGTGCATTCACATATCTGACTAAAACGCAAACTGCCCCCCAAAAAGTTGGAAATATACAGGAAAATTTGAGTATGATTTGTAAGAAAAGTTGCACTAAACATTTTGTAAGTCTGACTAAACTCATCTTTTCCACACCAATCTAAGAGTTCAACATTTCATATTTTGAGTATAGGGGTAACACTCAGGACCTTTGGGCCCTTGCTCCGTTTATTGACCAAATCATAAGTGTCAAAAAGAAAAGGACGAGCCAACCATTGTCTGCTTGTGCAAATAGAGATCCTCTTTATGGCAGTTTGATTACGCTGACCTCACCACCATCATGCTGGAGTTGTCACAAGGCTCGCCATATGTCACTCACAGGGCCAGGGACAATGACAGCGGGCACCTGTTTTTCCATCACGGCCTTTGATCCTGACAATACCCAGCGGCCCACAACAGGTTTTCATCAAAGTCATTCATGTGGCGACGTGCAGATATTGATACATTTGCCAAACGTATGCATATCTTAATACATTTACATGTATTAACTATTGAATATTTGGATGATGGGAAGCACCGCTTGAGTGATTTTGTTTGGGAGCCACAGCTTTTTCTGAAACAAACGAATATTCACTTTCGGTGGCTTTGCTGTGTTGCACTAGATGTCAGAGTAAGACGCATACGTTCAGCTGTAGAGTATAAGAGTCTGGGGCAAATTCTGATGATGAGCTGACCTGATGAGTTCACCACATTTCACACACAGTCGGATTGCCGCATGGCGCATGCACAAACTGGTTTAGACTGGTCCGATCCGAAACAGCAACTCCAGTGCCTCCATCCTCAAGTCCTCCTCAACCCCCTCCTCTCTCAGCAGCTCTCAGAGCTGTTAGATAACAGACTATACCCTTTGTCACTCAGAGCCAGAGCATTTTAAGGACAGTTTTATGATCTTTTTATTATTATTATATTTCTCTCTTTAGTGTCTGTTCCTATGTCTTTAGTTTTCTCCCTGGCCTTCAATCGTGGAGTTACGGCCTAAGACATCAACACCACCTGTAAAATACTCTGGTAATCATTGTCTGCACATCAGCAGTTGAAGTGTCTCGGCATACTGTGCACAGCAATCCACAGTGCACACAGCATCCCCTGTCCACGCCTCTGTGTAGGCAGCACTTATTTTTTTTGTCGAGTGTCTGCAAAAGGAATGAGGAAAGGAGTAGAGGGGGATGGGGGTGGGGGTGGGGGGTGCTTTTGCTTACTCATGAGTCAGCGGCGGCCTAGTTTATGATCAGAGGAAAGCGAGGGAAGCAGCTGCATCCTTGGCCTCGTCTCACCCAGCGACACTGGTGTCGGCCAGCCTTACTAAATACGGCCGGTACACGAGTGGTGGTAGCCTTCTCAGAAAAGATGTTGCTTAAATTCTGCAAAGCAGAGAATGAGTTAAACCTGAGGTGGGTGTCTTGTTTATGCCATTCACCCAGGATTTACATGTGAATTGTACAGGAAAGGTTATGCGATACGCCAAAGACTTAATTGATCTCTCTTGAATTACTCGCTTTACAGCGAATCGCCAGAACAGTGCAAACTTGTGTGTTTGCCGTGTGAGACGCGCACCTTGACCTTCCGTGCGAACGAGTTCTCCAACAATGGCTAGATTAGATCTACCTGCTCCAGCCTGCCCTATGTTCCATTCCAATCGCTGCCACTCAACTTCATGCCAGGTGTCCTGTTTCGCGGGCCTCCTTTCACTCGCTCACCCTTTCCCATGCGTCCCCACAGAGAGGTGACTAAAAGTAACCAGATCGGAGAGCGGGGGCCGTCAGATTAGGTTCCCTGTTGTTGTGGGTTAAGATGAGGTGGGCCCCCGGCCAGGAAAAACTCAGTACACACTAATCTTCAATAGGAACACTCCTGTGACCTAGCTTATGAAGGGGAAGGGGGGTTGTCAGAGATTGTTCAAACTGTAAGGTGATCGAGTTTTGCACTCCTGTTCAGCCCTTTTCCAGTCTATCAGGTCCGATAAATAGCAGTTCCGTGTTTAACCACGGCGTCTTGGCATGGGTGTAGCAGCAGGGCACGGCAACACAAACAGGCAGCACCTGAGAGTCTGCTTGACTCCGTCATGCAGGCTCTCTTTGGAATGTCATGCGTCACAGACCTGAGACCAGATGGGTGCAGAACGAGTCAGACGGTTCACGCCTCCACAAGATAGATTTGTCGGGTGTGCGGCTTCCCTTTGTTCAACAAGGAGATACAGCACCAGGTCCACACGTCATACACCTCTTTCTAACTCCGTGTGTTCTTAGGAGGCCACACTTGGGCTCTCGCTCACATCATGCTTTTTCCTAGACCCTAAATAGTTAGCTTTAAAGTCAGGATGTGAATGGGAGGTGAATGAACCAGTCTTGGCCTTTAGTCAGTAAGAGGCCCTATGCCAGATAGCACAATGCTGGGTACAGCAGAACCCCAGTCTGTACAGACCTTAAACTCACCCCGTTAAACCTTGAACAGACCACAACTAACTCACAAGCAAATCTGGTCTGCGATTCTCATTTAGCCTTACACTAAGATGCACACAGGCGCACACATAAACACAGGTTAGGGCATGCTTATAACAAGCTCTTTAGGGATTTATTGTGTTGACAAGTACACTAAGGATTATATGCTATTACGCACACCATCTCTAGTGGTAATCCACTTTAACTGGGCCCCGTTAGCCTGCCTCTAGGAATGACATCCTATTTGAAACAGTGAATTACTCAGAGCGCTAAATAAGTCTAAAACGATCTGGAAAAGTAGCAGGGTTTGTGTGCACATAGTATGCCATTGGGTCAGTCATAAAAATGATGCAACACTTCTTACAATTTGCAAAAGAAGGGAGGGACAAGGATGTAATGTGTCGTACAACCAGGAGCCGCACCGCTCCAGCATAACACAGACAGCCATTTGGTAAACACAGTATCATTCTGTTCATTTTCCTTTTGTGTTTGCATTCCTTCCTTACATGGCTGTTTCATTCATTGAATCGATGCTAGTACCAAAGTGCCGCCGAGACCATCTGAGATCGTATTTTTGCTATGCGTCATATTTATAGTACAAATACTATCTTTTTCAAAATTAAAAGACGATTCAACTTTCGTTTGTTACCTGCCAACAGCCCAGAATGACCTATGTTGTCTTGCTGCCAAACTACTGCCACATATACTAAAGCACCAGAATAGTTATACCACGTAAAACATCATCTATGTTAAGGTGATTTATTCCAATAATTAGTGAACTCGAATAAAAAATATGACAGCTTGAAAAATAGTGTATCCTAGAGATGCCTGAGACAGGTTTCTGATTCTGTCTCCCCTTGATGTCATTATTTACTGAGAAACAGTGTCCAGTGTCCACTCCCGGTACAGATGGAATAATCTTGACTCATTTAGATCATTTTTCTAGGATTTACAGCAGTTCCTTCATCCGCCATGCTTCAGGAACCACAAACTTGATCACAAACATTTTCTGCAGTGAAACGGTCAAATTTTCCTGAACATAGACACCTTTTGCTGTAGTAAAAAAACGCAAGAAGAAAAGTGAACAAAACAACTCTGTCTTTTGTTCTCCATTTTCTGAAGTCCCTCGAGATATGGCATGAAACGAGAGAAGAATATCTGACATGGTATTTAAAGAAAAAACTATGTTGAAATTGTGACGTTACATAACAGGCTTTACACAATGGGAGCAACATTATTGTTGTCTTTAAAGCTAAAAATAGCATTTTAGAGATTTTGTAACAAAGTAAAAGCGTGCAACATCTTCCTCACAGGGGATAATGGTGATGATATCTAGGTATTTTTGCTTCTGGCTGGTGGAATAAAACCTTTTACTCTGGTGGACAAACAGTGATGACATGTGTTTCTATTTTGAATATACAACTCACAGAAACGAACCCTGCAAGTCTTAAGCATAAGAACCATGACAACGGAAACCGTGTTTTCTTCCTCAACCACTCTAGAAGAGGCCCCCCAAAAATGAAAAGAAAAAAGCACACTTCGTAATTGGAACAATATGTAGCTCGAGGATGGGGATAAAGGATGGGTAACAAACAGACTGGTTTGGTTGCTGTTTAAGTCCTCATCAGCTGTTTCCCTGCTCCGTGGTTTGTGTTTGTGACGAGGGGGAATGGGGGGGTTGGATACACAGCCCCTCGGCCAAAGAGAGGGGGCGACACAACGTGACCCCACGGTGGCTCAGCAAGCACAATCAGGCCAGGAGAGGGGTAGGATGTGTGGGGGTTGATGGGGACAATACTGAGGCTGTCCCCAGCAGGCCCCATGCCACATAAAGGCCTGATTATTCATCCCCCGTTGGCTGGCCCTGCCGAATGGGCAGACAGTGGCCCCTGTATTCCTCAGCGCTGCTCCTGTTCAGCACGGGGGACTCTCCTCCTGCACCGGGCCAAGGCGCCGCCATTTAGAGGGGGGACCTTGTTGTTCTGGAGAGCCCACTGTGGGAAAGCCATTAAAGTGTAAAGCACGTTCCTTTCATTTCTCTCCGAGGGACTCCTGGAAGAGGGATCCGATGAGCTTCGGGATGGTAATGAGGGCCGACACCGAGAGGAGGCCCTCCCCCTTTTACTGTCCCAAGCGCTGAGGCCTGCTACCATGGCAAACGGGCCAGCCGCTAGGAACTGACCTGACGGGTGCTCAACGGCGATAGCTTCCGCTCCTACTCCACAGGCCACTGTCCACCAGCCAAGCGCTAAATCAGGCCTTTCTTTGGGTAGGAAAGAGGCCTTCACGGGTTGAGTAGTGTGTTTGGTTTGTTTGCGGGGGGCTGCCAGTGGTTAACTGTGTGGTGTCTATCTATCAAGGCCTGCTGTGTGGTAGACCCAGCAGCACTGCTCTGCCATCATTTATTTAGAAAAGGCCTCTCAGGAATCTGTTTGACGACACAAGGTGATATGGGATTGTGTGACATGGCGTCTAATGTACGCACAGGCCAGTCCAAATCAGTGTCCTCTTACTTCTGCTGTATTATGACACCTCCAATTCTGTTCAGTAGAGGTACTGTACAGTTACCTTATTTACACCACGACCACATTCAATTGGTGGCTAACTTGTTTACAGAGAGAAAAACACATTTGAAACTGTCTTTTTTTATGCAAATATACAGATCTGAATCGAGCGTTGTCCTTGTCGTTGACATGACAGTATTCGGAATGCTTCAAAGAGGCGACTTTGACTCTGTTTACAAATAAACATGTCTGCATAGTGATTAACGTAAAATGACAGTGCTGTAGGGAGAGTGACCTGATACTATTACTTAAAAGTCATGGCTGTGTAATTAGGATGCGCACACAATAAGATGAACCACTCTTTCATAACAGTGACTATTCCGTTTAAATAGGTCAAATTCCAAACACTTAGTATGCTATACTAGATATATATTTCTACAATGTATGACACAATAACCATGTATTTGCGATTAATTTTATGATGACTTGCGAATTCCTCGAATATGAGCTGACCTTGACATGTTTCTAAATACTTTAACCATGTTGACATATAGAACACAGGAACTGGTCTGAAGCGGTCTGGTTTTGGTGCACCAAATTGGTTCCTCACTCATTGTTGATGTGGTTCTTTGAGGGACAGCATCCTCTGCTGGACAAGAATAGCACCACATGTTGTTTACCAGTCCCACCGCACCCCAGGAATTCCCAGCATGGCACTGAATTGGAACATTTTGTTCAACATTGGTAACAAGCCCCTGGATCATTAAATTCACATATGAAATGGTGTGTGTGGCATGAACTGTGAATGATTATGCCAGATGATCATACATGATCATACAAGTTTTTAGTGGAAACACTGATGCTCAGGCTTCCTTTGTTAAGTGGCCACTTAGAGATGAGTATGCTTCATGTTTTCTCTGCTTTATGTTGTCCTGGACTTCCATCCTCAATATTGGACTACTGACGACACTCACAAATATTAGTACAATGCCCCTCTATTTTTGGACGGCACATCAATGTGTTTGAAGAGACAACGTTCTGAGAATCCAGAACAGGTCAAGACCCCCCAGATGAGACAAGAACAGGACCAGGAATAGCCACATCACGGACTACACGGGAGCAGTGCCTTGCTGAAGCAGCACGCAGCAGCATTGATCAGCTTTGCTAATGGATAGATATAGGAAAGACCCATTGATTTCCCTACCAAAAGCATTGATGCCATTTACACTGTGGAAAGCCCTCTGACTTCCAGTCTCCATGGTGACACTATTATTTTTTGCTATGTCACAGAGGGGGGAACACTGGTTGTTGTTTCTCCGGAACCACAGTCTGTGTCCGTTGGCCGAGCTATGCGGGTTCTCGTTCTCCCAGGACCCATGTATAGACTGGTAAAAAGGGAGGTCATGCAACTCCCCGGGCCACTTGAATAAACGACCATTTAACAGCATGAATAGAGGGGCTCCGAGTTGTGAGTGGAGATTGCCAGGGCTTGTTGGTATTCAAAGCACCAGGATAGTGGCATCAAAATCGTCCGCTGTTCCGATTCAAGGTGTAAGCGTGTATCATTGCTCACAGATTTGCGGGGGGCTTTTCTATGCCTTGTGAACCCCAAGAAGGATTCTGTCATGGGGGGGTCGAGTGTGACAGGGCTTGGCCATCGACTGGCACATGGAAGACCCAAACACCCCATCGCTATACAGGCTTCGACTTTGTTGCAAGGCTTCCTTTGCTAAATATTAACTGTAATCGTGCATGGCTCGCAGGGGGGCTGAATGGAATTATGTTCAGACACACTGTAAGGCACTCATTGTCCCTTTGAGATATGTTTTTTTTTTATTTGAGACCTCTATCCTATATCTGATTAGGCCCAGTCAATACATCAATGGCCCTCTGTGGTAACCACGTATATTTGCACTTCTAAATCTGGGATAAATCTATACCATTCGTCCTGCCAGAGTACAGAGATACTGTGATGAAATGGGAATCACAAGCATCATCAACTGGAAATGCACCACTAATGATCTACTCAGGGAAGTCTTTGAACACCGCGGTGTTCCTGCGATCCCCCTTTTGTCGTCACGGCGCCCGTAGCAAGAAGCCCGTCTTCTTTTCAAAGTGGAGAGAACTGGGCGAGGTTACGTAACTGCTGTCTGCTCTCATAGATCCTCCGCAAGCTCGTCTTGCCCTAATCTCTTCTGCTTGATTGTACTCTCCATCCCCCTCCCCACCCTGACTCATTCAAACTGTTGGGGCTCTGGCGCCACACAACTAGGCATCACACACACACACGAGCGCGCATGCACATGCACGTGCACTTCCCAGCGCAAACGCTCACACATCAGAATCCAGCTTTCAACCGCTGCACTCCAGTTCAGAGCGGTTTGGAGCGCAAGGTCTTTACGGCGCTGTGTGTGTTTACAGTGGAGGTGCATGCAGGGTGTCGCAGGTGTAATTGTGTGTGTGTGTGTGTGTGTGCGTGTGCGTGTGCATGCGTGCGTGCGTGCGTGTGTGTGTGTTGGTGTGATTGAGAAAGAGACATGTGCATATGTTTGCAGAGTGAGTTATTCAACGGGATTCTTCTTAACAGGGCACGTTCGATGTCCATATCAGGGACAAACAAAGTCAAATGTTGTAAAAAAAGGACAGTGATGCAGCTGCATGAACAAACTGTTTGAATTGTTCTGTTCCAGAAAGTATGTAATAAACATTCGATGCGACAACACTATTGACACGGTTTCACATGAAAAACAGTGTTGCAAGCATAGTGCTGATAGTGCAAAGCCCACCGCTATATGGTGTAAATGCAGCCCCAGGCTTAGGAAGATGACGATGTGATTTGTGACCAATATAGATCAATTCCTAATACACTTTACTAAATGATAAACAAATTGAACTGTACTTCACTTCGGCATTTAACCTGCAAATATGTAGTGACTCATAATTTGCTCTGAAATGTTTCCTGATGTTTCTGCATGTCTCAAAAGCAGCCTTGGTGGACTCCGAGTAAAGGTCAACAGCTGTGGGAGACAATGACCCCTGACACTGACCCTAGGTCCTAGAGCCTGGAGAATATGACCCTGCATGGACGGGGTTTGCACTTATAATTGGTTTATGAGTTTATCGGTCCAAGGCCAGAAAGCAGGAGACAAACATGGGAGGTGTGAATGATTACCCCATGGCCCACGGGTAATCAGTGTTTTTTTGGTCACACGCCAACAACCTAGAGCCAATCCAGAAGGGTATTACAGCACTAAGTTACTTCCATTTTCTTTTATTATACTAACTCGATCTTGGCTGCATACTATGAGTGCTGTTGACAGGTTCTGTGTCACTGGTATAAGTGTCTGCTCACGGTTGTTTAAACTGTCACAGTGTCTCTCCTTTGCCATGGTTTCCATCTGGCACTTCATTCCCTTCCTCCATCCCATCCAACTCTTGAACCTTGGATATGCTTACAGAGGCAAACATTGGGTCAAACGTAATCTTACAGCAGTGGTATATTTCGTTTTTGCGCTGTCTGTCTGTATGTTGATGAGTTTGAAAGTAATTTATTTTCACTTTCCCTAAAGCTTGTTTAACCAGTTAAGGTTGAGAGCATGTTGGGAGAGAATGTTTTGATAGTGGATTGAAGTGCTTTTGAGAGAGACAGACAGTTAATCTGAGTGCATAGCCGAAGTTGCTCAGAAAGGTGGCCAATCGAAAACTCCTAATTTATTAAAAATAAATAATAAAAGATTCAACACATTAAAATAGTAATAATTATAAGATATTGGGTTAAACATAAACCTTCACAATTACCATTAATTTGAGCACACTTTCCGGTCATAATAAACGTTTGAATGGTGCCAAGGTTTGTTCAGTCATGTAAAAATAAGCAAATTGGATATCGCCGTATCAACCTTTTTTGCCAGCTTACACATTTTCAAATACATTTTTTTTTAACATCTCCAGGTGCTAGTGGAATGTACAAATATGGCTCTACTGTCCTCTAGTGGTATAGATAAGGGGTTACAGTCCAATACATATAACAAGCAATCGACAGATTGGGAGAAAAAAAGACTGACATGTGGGCAAGAACACTGAAAAAAGACTGGTGACAGCCCAGATAATTAGAATATGGGTGTGGTCTATATAGGTTGACTGAGTGCCTTAAGGGTCCCCTGGCTTAGGAACCAGCACTTCTAAAACATCAGGCCCAAACAACAAAAAGCCTTTGGCTGTTTTATAAGAGCCAATGGTACCAAGCACAGTGAATAACGTTTTGCAGACTTCCTGTTTCAGAACTGGCCTTTTTTATTTTTAAATACACTTTACACTATATGTATTTACATACAAATTAAAAACGATATTATGTGTATGTTATGGTGAAGATACGTCCTTTGAAGTAGAAAGTGCTTGCTTGCGGAAAAGATGAATAATTCAAAACAGATAAATAAATAATTACATAAATGTTTTCAGTTCTAACATTTGAAATGGATTTCAAACTCAGTGATGTGCGACTGCTTTGCATTACCTAAAAACACGAAATGCTGCGTTAATCACAACAGTATATTCTTTCTGCTTAAACATATTTTTATTGATCTTTTTGAATAGTCACATATGGCACAGACTACTATAAAATAAAGTATCTTTAAAAACAAATACTTTTTAAAAACATACTTTCAAAATGTTTTTTTACTGTAAAAACAATAACAAGAACATGGCTTACCTTGACAATTTACAAAGTACATGTATGGCACTTTATTAAAAACAAATTAATGACAAAGATATGTCATGTCAAGTCAAAATGTCATACATAAGACGTATACAATTCTGACTTTTTGCGACACTTAAGATTAAATTGGCCAATTGAAGGGTGAGGGGAGTTAAGCAATAAATCACTATGACCAAACTACTTAAAACTAACATTTTAAAGCAACAGTGTTTTCTGCTAACAATGGCATAACACACATGTAAATAGCCCTCATTAGTTTGATCCTGAGATCTCATTCTAAGGCCGCGATCATTTCAAGAGATCTAGGGGATAAAATGTCTGCTTTGCCGGTCAAGTTCATGAATTAGGAAACGATCACAGTGATGGGGAAAATACATTTGTCAACACTAGAAACACATCACTGCATAGCAAAACTCTTGGCCGACACATGCAATCTCCAAAGGTAGTTGGATGTAATCTTTTGTATAGGTATTTCAGCAAGCAAACTGTAAATCCTTTAAAAACCCTTGACTGTAATGCGAAATGTTTATTTTCAAAACACGATTGAATGGAGCATTACCGTATCAAGTAAGTAAAGTGTGTTGATACTGAGAAGGCTTTGGCAAAATGTCACACAAATACAGTCTCTCGTGTTAGCAATGTTTATAACATGCAAATATCAGGGTTGCTCAACTGTAAAAGTGTCAGTGACTGCTTTGAAATCCAACATGGTGACACACCCTATCAACATACCTTAGTTGCTATACGGCTTGTGACTCAAAAGTGACCCCATGAGCTTGTGACTAATCTGTCCTCCTGCTCTTGTCTTCTGGTCTAACCAATCCTAACTGCTAAAACCTAAATGTCACAGTGTTAATGTTGCAAGGGTTAATAATGTCACATACGCGTAAGGAACTGAGAAAAACTATTCAGATCCACCAACCCACCAATGTTGTCATGTGTCCCTTTTGTACAGCGTCATGCTGTGCACACAGTGTCAGTAGACAAGTACTGCTTTCTAATTCCTCCCAAACCTTTGTTTACGAGGAGAAGAAGGTCATCAACATGAGTTAAGTATTGTTGACCATTTCCTTACAGATCATATTGCTGATGACCTCCTCCTGGGTACTCTGCTAGTGACATGGTTGGCTAAAGAGAAAGTTTCCATAACAGTGTTTCCATAACCCCCACTTTGGATTCCCTTGTTTGAACAGTTTATAATGCCCACATTTGAGATAAAGAAACAGATATAAAGATAGAGTGCAAAAAAGTGAAAGAGAGATATAGAGAGTGGGAGAGAGAGAGGGAGAGAGAGAGAGAGAGAGAGAGAGAGAGAGTTAGAAAAAGATAGGGGGAGGGGTAGTGGCAGTAGATTGAAAAGCTTGGCGGAACCCATCATCCATTCCTACTTGGACATTCCCACGATACCTGAATGCTAATTACTGGCTGGCTGTACAGAAACAAAAAGCAAACGTATTCTGTTGAGAGCTTGTCATCACAAGAGAAATGGCACTTCACAAACTGGCGAAACATAATTACTCTCTGACAACTCCCGGCAGAGTTTGATATTTACATTGTTTGCACACTAGTCTCCAGCCGGGCTTGGTTGGGTCGGTGGGCGCTAGGTGGCCACCTCATCCCCGGGCAGGTTGAGCCTCACCGCCCCGCCCCCGGTGGAAGAGGCAGAGTAGCAGGCAGTAGCAGCGACAGAGGAAGGGCCATTGGTCTCCATGGTGAATAGCTTGCATGGACCCGGGGCTCCCGTGTCGGGGGGCTCCCTCTCGGGGCTGGAGGCCCGGGACGAGCCAGGGGACGGCGTGGGGCTGAGCTGCACGGCCGTGGTGTCCTGCAGAGTGTGCTCGCTGGTCTCAATCTCAAAGGCCGCTCCGCCGGCCAGTCCACCACGGCCCATCAAGCCCGTGTTCCTGCCCCCGACCTTTGACCCGCGCGAGCCCTGGGCGGGCGGCAGGCGGCTGCACACGCAGCACGCCCCAAAGAAGGAGAAGGCCACCAGCAGCAAAATGGGCCCGATGATGATGGGCGGGTTGTCAGAGGGCATCAGGGTGCTGAAGGCAAAGGCCCCCACCAAGGTGATGTTGATGCCAGCCAGCATGATGCAAAGCCCGCAGGCACAACACAGCGCCGGGGAGGGTAGGCCAGCAGGGCGGGACTTCCTTTTCTTCTTCTTTGGCTCTTTCTTAGGCACGGCAGTGCTGGCGCTCCTGTCTGTGACGACCATGTCTTCCCCTCAAGGCTACTTTGTCTTTTTCTTTTTCTTACGTCCCTTCCTCTTTGCTTCAACCAAGATTGCTCCCCATGGCAAAACACCACCAAATTGTGGTCCGTTATTAACAGAGTGGAAGCCCCTGTAATAAAACGTGAAACATAAGCAAAGGTGTTTCTGTAGCATATGGCTTCTTGTATTGGACTAAGCATACATCATAAGAAAAACAAATAAGGAGCTCTGAATGTGAGCACATTATCTTTATTCTTTTTGAAGGCTTTAGGTCCATAATGACAACCAACCCCTACATAGATGACTGTCCCAACAACTCCTACTTTACAAATGTCAGTAGTGGGTGTGCTCCTACACATTATAAGAAATAGAGAGGTGACATCATGGCTTAAAAGTGGTGGCTCTATTCGAAACAAACACATGAAGAGAGATTTCGGCTCAGCATTATGTGGCTTATAGCCTACTGTAGATAGATGTAAACGACTATTGGTACGAAAATTATTACATGATTACATTGGTATGAAAACAACTGTTTTAAGACATTATTAAATAGAAATAGTGCTCTGGAATGATTAATAATATTAAATATGTGTCTGGCCACTGCATTGACAGCTGGTTCGTTCAGGCTGGGCCAAAGGTAAATCGTGTAAGTGTGCGAGTGCGAGGTAACTACCTTCAATACATACCCTCAAATTGTACCTATGCGAACTGAACGAAGCTGAAAAAGACAAAATGGCATCTAAAGTTTTTAATAAGATAGCTCTAATTGTTTTGTCTTATTATATAGGCTACCAAACTCTGTCGTTGTCGTGACGATGCAGATTTGTTTAGAAAATCGCGCGCAAAAGATCAGACATAATTTGCTGTAAATTATGAAATGCATTATTAATCAAAATCGGCCCAAACAATATTGAATAATCTTACCCTTTGAACCAATGGCCCCAATACTTTTAGAATCATTGGTTTGTGTTTGTATCCCTAATCTTGAAATAGGTCGGTGAGGACGCACGGTCAAACACCCAGAGGGAAAATGTCAGCATGGTTTTGCGGGCATCATGTCCAGAGTGTGGGCTTGAAATAGCATCCATCCATGGGAAATAGAAGGCTACAACCAGGACTTGTCGACGTCGTAGGCTATAACATCCAATGTTAAAGGCATATTCAGGTGTGATCCAATTGTTTCTGACGTGACATATGGATGTTACCTTTTGATGCAAAGCTATGATGCGTCCTCTTGGTTTTAAGATGTTTCTCTATGATGGCATTGCCAGTGAGTCCGATCTTCTTTATATTGTAGGCTGTGTCACTCACAGGCTACACACATCTGGGAGGAAATAACAGGTATCTCATTCAATGCTTAGTAAAGTGTTCGTAGCCAGAGTAAAAAACCCATGTCTTATCCCCATTTCACTCGCTCGCCACTGTAGCGATGAGTCGTTGCTTTCCATTCACATCACCCCGCTCCTTCCATCCTTTGCGATGCTGGCGGGGGAGTGTTGGTGGAGTTCTGAAAGCCAGTAGACAGCTCCGGGTGCTGAATCTAACGGTCTGAGGGTCCAAGTGCAGCAGACATACAGTGAACCCAGGGGCGAAAATCTGATTTCAACTTTGGGGGGGACAATCACATGAACATTTCAGAAGAGCAATTCTTGAAGCGGACAACAAAAGTAGTGATATAACCAGTGTGCAAATTTCACCGGGTCAATCGGGAGGTCCTTTGACTTTACAAAATTATTTAAATTTGTGGCCACAAAAAAAAAACAATGCACAAAATCAAATACAAAAACTGTCTACGCCCTTCGGGCTAGGAGCCTTAATTACAGGCATGGTAGGTGGAGTCTGACATTGCACTAGACTTGCGCGCATCATAACTTATGCTAAATATATTTTTGAATTACATTACAACCTCTGTGCTATGAAAGGCCTATATTTATTTGAACAGTCAAAATCACTTAAAAAATCAGACAAGACCATATTATAATACGAAAAATGCATATCAGGCTACATGTCACATTTTTTGTACAGTATTTAGGCAAGGTTCCAGACGCGTTTTGCAATGAAACATTGAATTCACCCCCACCAGCGAGCGCACAGTTAACTTGCACATGATCTCTTAGGACTACTTACAATAAGAAATTGCAAGTAGGCCTGCAAATAGCCGACATTTTGTTCCATCATTGAAAATAACACTTTTAAAAACGAAATCTGAATGGAGCTGGGCACACAAGGTGCATGGAAAAACCCATATCACTCTTTCAGATAGCGCTGCCACATCTGCAACAGAAAGTCAAGGTAGTCTACTGTAGGAAAAACAGGCACTAGTCGAAGTGGTAAATACATCTTGTTTAGTTTTTCTCAATGAGGAATGTTGCACTTCTTGCTCAGGTAACAGCTGTGGTTACACAGCATGGAGATACATGGTGAATTTTAGTCTGTCCACCTATTTCTCATACTTAAATGACAGCATGAGGCCATAAAAACTAGAGATACATGGTGCACTTTAGTACACAAACAACACACAAATTTTGGAATTGATAAAACTAAACTTACCGTCTGTGTCTGAAAAGAGTCCCATGTATCAGCTCCTTTCTTTCCAGCCTGCTCAGGTAGCTTCAACCCCAAGAATAACTGTCAAACGTGCACTGGGCCCGCTCTCTCAAACTTAAATGCAGTCTAGTGCCATCCTTTAAAACTACGCCTGCAGTGCCGTATTTATGGCCACATTTAAATGTGCTGTCAGTACACAGTGATTTCTGATTCAGACTTTAACTCTGAATCAATATGGAGCAATGAAACATTCCGTGCCTCGTCAACCATTTACTCAGAGAAAGACACACCTGGGAGCTTCTATATGCTTGGCTATGGGACAGCTTATTTGAAACTACCTTCACTACCTCAGTCACTTTATTGACACTAATTCCCCGGTTGCAAAACAGATCCATGAACACTTACCTTGCAGCATCTGTATATCTACCATGCTCATAAGTAGGTATCCTAGCCTGCACCACCCTAGCTAATCCTTCCCGAGCAGTGGCATGCTCTCCTTTCCAAAATTCCACCTGCTCGTTCAAAACACACACCTGTTCTTTTAAAGCTGAGGCACTTTCACTTCACTTGGACACATTTCTGTCTAAATTAGACAACTAAGTTTTAGCCTCCCTTTTTCTCTCTACGCTTACGGCATGTGGTCTCTCACTGAGATACTGTATCTTTGCCACTAACTGGGCCTTGGCTTCATCCGATTGCCTGTTTTGAACAAAAAAAAGATCTGTCTGCCTAGTCCTTTCGAAGCCACTCTCGCAATGTTTCAGCTTTTTCAGCAGCAGTCTTCTCTGACAGCCTTTCGATGCACTTCTTCAGCTTTGACTGCAGACTCCTAACCTTTACCTCTGCCTCATACAGTCCTTGACCCCCCTCTCTCCACTTTCTCTAACCTATCTTTCTCCTTAGAGAGATTGTCAAAGTCTGCCTACCTTGTGTCACTTTATCTAATCTTTCTATCTCAATCTCAATCTTTTGAAACTTAAAATCGCGCTATTAAGTGTCTAAAATCAAGTGTTTTCATTATATGTTATTAATATATTGACATTTCATCGTTATGTTTACAGTGGTATATTGGGGTGGGGACAATTTATATATTATCCAGGAGGGGGGGGGGGGGGGGGGGTTTTGCCTGTGTAATTTTTTGTTATATTATTATTATTATTGGGTAAAAAAGTTTATAAATGATTAAAAGAGGTTTAT
>JAVQIZ010129605.1:0-20989 GCA_036023535.2 Galaxias brevipinnis | reverse complement strand
CCCCCCCCCCCCCCCCCCCCCCCCCCCCCCCCCCCCCCCCCCCCCCCCCCGGACAGTCTTCAGTCCCGGAGCATTGTGTGGGAGATGGGAGTAGGGAATAAGGGGGGTTATAGTTTGTGTGTGAATGGTCCAACAAGTGCTTTTCAGTGAACCTTTACATGTGAGGGATGTGATGTAAATGTGTGATTCTACTTCGAATTACATTTCAGATGTCATGCCATGATGAGACTGGAAGAGGAAGTTGCTGTCACAAGCTGACAATGGAGAGAAGGACCTAAATGCATACATCAAGAAATGTGTTATAATTAAGAACAAGCCAAAGGACAAGGTAAAATCACATGTATCATCATGCAACAATGACAGGACAAAGAATAACTCAAGACAAGGCTTAAATACAGTCACTAAAACACAGGAGACTCAATCAACACAAATTAAACCAGGTGGAAACAATGACAGTAATGAGAACAGGTGAATTTTATGAAAACTAAACAGATATATAGGTTGCAATACCCACACTACTATACTATGTAGTAAGCCAAAATAAAATTGGTATGTCCTAATACATCATCTTACAAATGCAGTATGCCAAAAATGCATGCAACAGTACATACTTTGCAAGTACAGCTGAAATACTTACAAGAAAAAAGTAGTAGTAAGCGATTTAAGACGCAGCGATATACAAAGCACACGAGCAGATTGGCAGTGTTGAACCATAACCCCAGCTGCCCCACTGCAGTCTGGGAGCCAGAGTTGGGGAAGCACAGGAGCATCTTGACATGGTCAACGTGGTCAAAGGAGGACCTAAGTTCTTCAGCCAGAAGGGTCAATTGTACGCCTCATTGCTCTTATAAAATGTTCAACATCTAAGCACACCAGTGTCTGAAGCTCCCAGATTGGCACGCTCAGTCAGTCAAGACACAATGAAGGCCACCTTGGAGCGCTCAGACAGGAGGGAGGAGGGATGCAGTGCAAACTCCCTGAAAAACAGCATGAGGAAAGGCTGGCATATCTTTCCCCTATAATGCTCCGATCTAGTCATACCTGCTGGGTTTCTTTGTGGTCAAGTCATTATGTCACAAGCAGCCACGGGAGAGAAGGACCTAACACAGATTACATTATCACAAGTAATGGAATTTTATTTGTTCAAAAACAGACAACAATTTTCTACAATATCCCTCGGGATAAATAAACTATTTTCCATTTCAGTTCCGAGACAATGAACAAGAATGCCACAATTACACCTTTAACAACGTTTCTGTAGTCCTCTGGTGCACAACACCACACACTCTTTTAGGGAAATCGGAAATCAAGAAACTGTCATTATAAAACCAGTTTCGTATACAGTACAAACAATTGTGGAGGATAGATTCCTGACAATACAACCACACCAAGTGAATAGTCAGAACAATAACTCTTAGCTTGATTATTTGATTTAGTTTGGGAGTCAGTTATATTTTATATTGAGCAAACTTTGCTTTGAATTCCAAAGTGGATAGAAACTTGGTTGAAAAATAACATTGTAATGGGGGAAAAGCCCAGAAGCATTCAACTTCCTGGGGAGAATAAGAAAATTTATACAATTTAGCATCAGACAGCTATTTAAATGAGGCCACTTTTTCAAGTAAATGGCCACTTGCAGGTCCATTACACACCAGCATGAGTTACTTCCCTTGAGAGGGAATTAATGGCTACCCTCTTTACCGCAGCTTCAGACAGCACAGTTATTGTAAAGTGAAGCTATTAATCAACCTTTTCGTTTCAAATAGCAAATCTTTTTTTTCGCAAGATTCTGTATAATTACAGTTCTGGTTCTTTACACGTCATATAATTTACAGCAAATTTTTTAGAATAACGATGAGCTTTTCATGTTCTTGAGCAAGATGTAGGCTATTATTAATGGTGTCCATTTAGAAAAAAAAATTAAAGTAAGGAAACAAATTTTTAAATTGTTTTAGAAAGACAATAAAAACGTTATATATCAACTGCATTACGAATTAGTTAATGAAATAATTATTGTAGTCGTAAGTTCACTTTTTAAAGTTTTGTTCTTGGCTTGCATCAACATCATATGTAACTTAAAGGTTAGCTGTCCACTTGTTAACACAGAAACTCTGGGCGGCACTCGCAGGGTGGAAGACACTGTCGTGTGGTCCGGTCAGTCAACCAGTCTCCGTCAACCTAATAATCAATACTGTCAGTGCTGTCTCCGGGATTCCCAATGATCTCTGTCGTTGCGGGCACTCTGTCTCCGCTGTCAACCATGTCATTAATGGCCTGCAGAGGAAGCACCGATGTCGACCAGCGGTGACAACTTGGCCGTCATCAGTCACCCTAGGCAACACAAGAAAGGTCACATTGTCAGACTTGCCCACCTACACCATGCTGGTTCCTTAACATTAGTGGTGAAGCAGTCAAAGTCACAGAACACATTGATACTGCGATTCTACAGCGAATCTTAACCCAGTGTCTACATCTTTTTTTTCAGCTGTTCTTAATATGTCCTGTCAAAAATGATTAACTTTATAAGTCATGGCAAGGAAGCGATCGCGTTTTTTTATATTTGCCATTTTACATATGAACAAGTCACATTTTGAAAGTGTGTATTTTAACAGATGACAGGTAGTAGTGATGATAGTACGCTATTATAATGATTTCCTGGATATCAACAGTAGAGGTTAGCATTGAAGTATAGGGAGTATGTTTCGGATAAGGCATTTTTATTTGTAAACTGATCCAGTCCATCATATATACTACTGGTATATGACATATAAGTATGTCTTAAAAATACACATTGTTGAAGCTTAAACATTTCATAGATATGTTTGAGTATGCAGTCTTTGAGTTAACAGTTGTCCTGGTTGCATATGTCCATCTTTTTTCTAAATAACGTTTCTTTCTGTATCTCTTAAAAAAAAAAGGTTTAAAATCAAATTTGAGCTAATCAAAAAAGAGATGAGGTCTTGCTTTAATTGCTCTGTTTACCATTATAGACTAACTACAGTCTCCAAATAGTTAAAGCAACATACCAGTTTGGACAGGATTGAACCAACTGCATTTCACAACTGAATATGAAGAAGTTTATATTCAGGGTTGTACTTTATGCCAGAGTCTTAATCCATGACATACTCCAAGTTGGCTGGACATTATATAAATAGACCAATAAACATTTTAAGAACTTTCTGTATACTTTGGCACCATGTTATACTAAACTATTATATAACTATTTCAGTCAGTTGCCATGTGACCATGCCGTATTAGAGTACATTTCTGGCCCTATTTTATTTATGACAAATCAAGAATTGTCAAGAGCAGCTTTTACATCTCATTTTTATGTTATCCTATGCAGTATCCAATAGGTTGCTGAGGAAACAAATCCTCTTTGGGGAGGCCATAGCTTTCTAACGCAAGATAGTAGTTCACTTTATTATTTTAAGGAGCGTCATATACATAATTCAGAAAGAGGATTCCTTAAAATACAAAAAATGTGAACAGAAAAAAATATTTGACAGTTAGTGGTAGTACCGTCTCACTTCATTGAAGTAGTTACATTGTGTTACAGTACATGAGCTTTTCTTCATAACCAATTTATGAAGTCTGCTTGTCCTACCCTGTGCACTCAGTATCCTTCTCAGGACTGTTGAGATGGTAATGTCTCTCTTAGCTCCTCTCAGAGGCTGCTCTGAGTCTATGTAAGTATTCACTCCCCTTGGTCTTATTATTATCATTGATCAAACACCAGGAAGCTGTATCTCGTGGCTTTGTTGTCGTACAGGAAGTACCTAACATGGATTTGATAGACATAGAGTCCATCAACAGGATGAATCATTGCTCTAATACTAACACATTCATTTCCCAATCTAAACTTATTAATGAGCGACTGCTGGGAATTTAACAAGTGTTCCACAGCTGGAAGTAAACAAGGTGAAAAGAGGTTCCTATGTTTTAAAGCACAAATTGCTGTCAGGAGACGTCTTCTATTAATTCATATTTTAGTTTCACTGGGAAAAAAGGTCTATTTTGACTAAAAAAAAATGCTGCAAGCTGGCAATTAGCAAGAAATAAAATAAAAAACTAAATATGCAAATGTCACCCTGGGGAACAAATATTTTCTTGTAGATTGATGTTTTGAATGCAGACTTGGCAATAAGTGAAACCAGATGTTCCAGGGACTGTCTGTCTGTGTGTTCTGGACCTTATGAGAACCAAATAATTTTGTCTTATTAGAATCAGCTCTTAAGTTTTCAATGTAATGCATCTGGGGTCTCCTCTAACAGTAGGAAGATCATTTGTCAAGGGTGATTACCTCAGTTGCAGTATTAGTGGGCACCACTGCCTTCCATATAAGCTTCTTCTGATGCAGACACTCACTGAACACATGAAGGAAATCCATTTCTCACACATGGATCTCACACTGGCACATCTCTAGCAGCATGAGTGATTTCCTCTTCCCCAGAGCGACTCAATCCAGGAGGGAGAAAGAAGGGCTTTATATGGGCTTAGCCCCAGCAAGACAGACATGGGGCCTTCCCGTAACGTCTCAGCCCAGAACATGAGAATGTATATTCTGTCAACACAGATCAGGAGGAAGACAGTCACTGCTTCCATTTTTCACATATTCCTTGCCATCACCTATATCCATACTTTCAGAATATAAACGAAAGGCCTTAAATGCAAGAAAGGAACAAAATAAAAAGGGAAAAACATTTTTTATATTTAGACCATCCAAAATGCCTTAGCAGAATGGGGTTTCAAATCAAAATATTTAACTACTTGCTTTTTAGTCAAGTTCTTGAGATGAAAGATTTGTTTATTTGGTTGTTGTTTTATGTATTTCAAGTGGAAGTCTAAAGTGTTCCATGTGCAGAAACTGAATTGAAAGGTAACTGAGGGGATGTCTCCCTTTTTGAGGGACTCCCTCAGCTTTGAATTGAGAAAGCTCTATAATCCTTGTGCTCGGCCAGCGTGAAGAAGGATGATGCTACCAGAAGGAGGAGGTGCATTAATTATGAACTCCTGTAGCCACAGGAGGCCAGGCTCCCTAAGCGACTTCGCCACTCTACCAGATGTCGGCCCAGTGGAGGCACTTTGATTCAAGACGTTACTGTGAATGTCCGTGTGCTGTACTGGAACCCGTAGAACAAAGCTGTCGTTTAGAGGGAGCACTGTTGTGGGGCTGGTGTTGTGTATAACAGCTGTACAGCTTGTTTTCAACAGCTCAGGGTTACGTGTCACAACCGGGATATCAATTACACCACTTAATAGAGAGGTATCCCTCCATATACTGCACACACATATTTATTATGACTGCACTGAGCCTAATGTAAGTGGTATGTTTTAACTGTGTATGCTGCAATGGATGTCTACCACAGTAGCTTTACAATTATTGACAAATTCATTTTAACTGACATTTTAGTAAGTGAACTTAGCCTAGTGACATTTAAATGAATGTAGTCTTTAACTTGTGCAGTCACTGCTTTGCAGGAGAGCTCCTTTTAAGTTATATAGCTTATTTGGTACAATTTAAGCAGTCCTAAAAAAGAGAAAATGTAAGGGTGCAGAAGAGGCATAAAAACCATGTGTACAATGCCTGTACACAGATTGCATTATTTCCAAGACCTATGTTAAGCAACTTGGTCCGTTAAAAGGTAGGCTAATGAAATTATCTTAAACGTGTCAGACAACTGTTTGTAACATAAGAGGTGCAATCAAAAAGAGCTCCTTTCATGTGCATAATCTAATTTCTCTCCCTCCGTAAATGCCTTTAACTACCCTTGAGCTAAATATTTGACCATTTGCCTTCGTCATTTACTGCTTAGCTGGTTTTCAGAATTTGAGGATCATGTAAATTGAAAGTCGTCAAGTGGGAAACGAGGAAACTGTTTAATATCAGGGGGTTGCTACCACTGTCTTTCACATCCTTGTGTTCCACTTTAAAGTTTGGCTGGGCTCAGGGGAGGTAGCGCAAGGTAGTAAGTAGCAGCCTTTAAACATAATGACTCTTTTACACAAAAAGTGTAGCTTTGGACTAAGATGAATTGGTGGAATTGGCTATGAACAGCAATTATTAAAAATTTTCCTAGGGCACAAAGAAACCTCAGTGCCGGTTCCATTATGCTATCATACTGTCCATGATTCCACCAGATTACCTTGCTTTTGCTGTCTCTAAACACTCTTTACCCTTTACAGGAAGGGTTGACTTTCATCCCTATGCATCTACAAAAACAACACATATGTACCTTGCATTTCAAATCTTTTATGTTAAACTCCAGTAATATTGACAGATTCCCAAACAGGTGCAGTGTGAAGGGCACTTTGTGATACCACAATGCTAATGTAGCATGAAAACTATGTTGTGATGAGTGAAAAGCAAAACAAAAGATATCATTATTTTTTAATGACAACAAACTGGAGCGCCTATTTCTGCAGGTGTAGGAGAATGATTGCACACTCTGAAGATGATTGCTCTTTGCAGGCTTAGTTTCAGCCATGGTGAAGAAAGAAGTTAAATCATTCGTTAGCATAACCGATATTTTAGGAAAAAAAAGGGTTGTTTGAAAGCCACATGTGAAACAGACAACAACATAATGACTTTCTGGGACCATTTGCAGTAAACACTTTTTTGCTTGTCTCTGCATGGTTCGCGTAGTGCATGCTGCACATAATCCCTATACATCAAGGCAATTTAGGTGACAATAAAAGAGGGAAACACTGCTCAGTTTTTGTTTACGTGTGAAAGACTCCCCGTTTATCTGGATTCAAGTTTGCAAAATCTTAAAAATTGCCAAGATTTTATAATACTATTTTTCCATCCACACACAATATAGATTTTCAGTCCAAGTTGTCCTTTAAAAATACATTAGTTCAAATCACTTTGAGCTATCATGTGGTATTTCGTTATTTCAGCCCTGCAGATGCCAATACTAGGTTGATCCACACCTGCAAGGAGTCTCATTGGACAGAGCTGCTAAAAAGGTCAGGCAATTTGTATCATAAAGGTTTTTCTTGTACTATTTTTATGGGAAGACTGTGTCCACTATGTGCTTATATCAGTTTTTTTTCAATGAGTCATGTTGAGAACCGATATTACTAAGTAATTGAGAATTTACATTAGTCAAAGGTGTTGTAAGACAATGTTAAACAAGAAAAATGCCCCTTTGTATCTCCAACAATGCTGAGGCATACAGTAAAGCTATATGCATAGTCATTCATGTAAATCACATCAGACATACCCAGAGGAAAAAGTGTTATTTCCTTACAATAGAGCAGATATACTCTGATACACTGTGAGATTCAGACTTCCACAGAACAGCCTAAAGTACATAGAGTATAATGTGTGAGTTGGGCATGCCAGCTATTGACACCGCTATGTCTCACGGATGTGCGGGAATGTGTTTGCGCATAGTGACACTGTCATTACCGCATACGTAGGGGTGTTGCTGTTTATAATAGCAACCCTCTATCTACAGAGCAGGATCATTTCCAAACTGCGCTCTGTCTATATCTTCATATTTACATGTTTATTGTTATTTTCATCTATACATTTGGATGGTAATCCACTCATCTCAGGATGGTTTAGCCTCCTAATGGATTCATGTGAGATGCTGCTGTTGATGTGGTGCAGAGTTTTATATCTGTTCAGTCTGAATTTATGTCTGAATCTGGAGTGAAATAACCAAATAAAAATTTTTAAATAATCAATTATTTTAAAACAGACTAAGGGATAGAATTTAGAAACAAACATTTTATTCAGATCTTAAAAATAAATTACGATATTACATAAAGCGAGAAAAAAAACATGTTCAACCACAGAGAAAAGCAACCTACACAAAACGGACACATGTGCTCCTTTGCAGAGTTTAAGACGGTGGCACCCCCACAGTCTGGACCGAGGTCAGCTCTATTTAAGGAGCAGACAGCCAGACTCCTGGAGCCAAGCAGAAGGGATGACGGACCAAGACAGAGGCGAGTTCAAAGAAATACGGATGGGAAAGAAATTGAAACTTGTACAACTTCCTGGCCAGCCCATCAGAATTCCAGAGCTCAGTAATCTCCTAAATTGTTTACGTTGAAAGCTAATCCAAATTTAGCACATCCAAATGGTGTCAGCAATAACCTTGTTGCGTGTGGAGCAAATGCACAAATGCATATTTAACCACTGCGTGGAAGGATGTGTGAGTTGATATGTGAAACCGTTTTTATTTTATTTTTTTCAACAAACCTTTAGTAGTTAACTTAAAGGGTGTGCTTTAGACAGAAAAGTGGTGAAGTGATACAGACTGGAGTTTAGGGAGAGTTCAAGCGAAGAGAATTATCGATCTCCTCTGAGAGAATGGAGTTAGCTGCAGTACGGTATTGAGTTCTCTGTGTGTGTATGTGTGTGTGTGTGTGTATGTGTGTGTGTGTGTGTGTGTGTGTGTGTGTGTGTGTGTGTGTCTGTCTGTCTGTGTGTATGTGTTTCTTGGTCTTGGTTTCATCGGATGTGTCGCAAATTCAATGGGCCAGAGTGGTCCCATTAGTTCATAGATACATGAACAGTTTGATGCAATATTTGTTTATATTTAATTTGTGTTCCAAAAGGCCTCTTGTGGTCAAAAGGCATTCAGTGTACAGTATACAGAGGGCTATCCCTCTTGGCAAGAGCCCCCCTTTCCTCCCTGATCTACAGTGGGAGGCCAATATTCACCGGCCAATATGATCTAGTAATTTTATCCAACCAAGAAGACAGTCGTTAAACTATTACACTTTTTCTCACATATTTAACAGAGGCATTAATGGTGTAAGGGGCGCCCCACAGACAGTAATAGAATAGCACTTGAAATAATAGTAACTGATTGGTAAGACGCATTGAGCTTCACTCTCTACTGGAACCTGTTTGTTAGATGTACAAAAATAGGAACTGTGTCTTTATCCATCCTCCAAAGCAAACTGACCATTTGTGTTCAGTCCCTCTACATCACTGGGATGGCATGCCAGACTGCTAAACCCCCCAAAAAAGCTACATTGGCATTACACTACAATTTTGTCATTAGAAAGATGGCATTTCCAGGCGGATGTCAGTGATTTGACGGTCTGAACCAGTACAGCTTAATTTATCTCTTCATTTATTTCTCCCCTCCGTAATCACATAATTTCCTCTCCCCTCAGCAGTGGGCACTCTGTTGTTGAAAAACTTTGTCAGGGATCAATGTGGCACTTACTCCCTAATGAGGCTCTGCATTAGACCAAATTGAGAGAGAATAACAAGCTCTTGTATTGACAGGGTTTGTCTTTCCCATTTGGATAGCCAACGGAAGTAAGTGATACTTAAAGTTATTTGTAGTGCTACCCGTGAGGTGCAAATGGCTTCTTTGTGTGTGTGTGGGGGGGTGGGGGGCAAACATGAGACGTGAACAGAAGGGCTATTTGAAAGATAGATACTGAATTCATAAATCTGTTAAATGTGCTTACTTCTATGCCAAAGCATCTCATAGGTGGAACTGGAGGCCCATAAATTGGCTTCAGTAATGATGTTTGCAGGACAGAGATGGCCCATCTCATCTCCATCAGCTGTCCCAATGCCACAGCGGAGCAGGAACTCATATTGGGTCTGCTGGTTAGGGGGGACATTTTGCAGACGGCTGCTCTACAGTATGTCTCAGTCCCCAGCTATGGTCCCTGTGTTATCTCTGGTAACAGGACAAAAGTCAGTCTCCCTTACACAAGCGCACACACAGACACATAAAAAGCACAAAGTACACCATCACATCCCGGTACTTCAAATCCAAATCAAATGTTAGGAACTATGCTTCCACACCACTAGACAGAAATATAGCCTTGGATAAAGATGTGCCTTTGACAAGCGCTGACTACTCTACCTCATTTTGTCTATGATAACATGAAAGAAAACCAAAAACTGTCATCTTATTCGCTAGCAGCCTACTCTATAATAAATGAATTCATGTCAGTATGCGAGTTCAAGGTGTGCACACTGAGACTGTGAGAAATATACACTAATTTGGAGATGCTACCAGTGTAGCAAAAAATTTTATGATTTTTGCTTTGACGTAGCAACAAACTCCCCTGCCCACAAGCAGTGCCATGGAGAGGCTATGGCAGAACATTTCTGTGACCTAGCCAGTGAGGAGTGCTAGATCTCCATCGTGGAGTACCACTGCAGGAGGGGCAGCACAGATGGCTAAAGACGGCCAGGGCTGCTCCTCTGATGTTTTCTACAGTACCTGACCTTAAGGCACTACCCTGGTGGAGGCTGGCGGTGAGCTGGTGAGAGCCGCTGAGCACTGCCGTACCAGTGGACCCTGAGACGCAGATCAATAAAATATTCCAGTCAGGTTTGTTTTCTGTGTGCCAGTTGTGTATTATTTCCATTTAGAAGATCATTTGTATGCAAAGCTAGTAAAAGTCTGATGTTACAGTATAGTACATTCAAACATTGAGCACTGGGGGAAGGGTCTATGATTACAAATTCAGTGAAGCAATACAGATGAGGGAGACAATAAATGTAATATATATCAAGTTAATTTTACATTGCTACATAGAATTCATCACTATCTATCTTAACATGAAACATAAGGTAGCTTAATCTGAAAGGAGTTGCTTGCTGTGAGGCCAAGTAAACAGATGCATGGAAAAAATTAAGTTGATTCAAGGTCCAGATGTCTGTCATTAGTGTTAAACCCAAACTCTGTGAATATTCATTTTGTAAAGTGACATCAAATCTCAAATAAAACCTGGTGTGTTTACAATTTTGTCACCATTCCAGTAAACAGTAACCTTTATATTGAGAAACAAAACCTCTTTATACCTTTATAAATCTTTGAACCATTTTTGTCTGTGTAATGGTTGTCAACTCTATGTTTTTTATCAATAACTAAACCTGAGCTAAACCAAATGTCTATTAGATAAACAGCCCATCTTTAAATTCACATACAGCATATATGCTCTATGCACTGGCCTATTAATAAAAAATATGTTTGAATGGAATTGTAATTCTAATAAATCGTATAGCTTTGCCTTCTGCCAAGAACATGCAGCCAGTTGGTAATATTCATGCACACGATTCTGCACATTTAGTCTACACAATGGAAGAGGGGATGACAGACGGAATCTGATTAAGATGAGGACAGGCCATGCCAGGGCACTGTCCCAATAGAGAGGCTGGCACAGAGTTACGTGGCAATGCCAAACATATCCCTGCCCCTCTGAATGTGTCCCTGTTCTTTTGTGGAAAAACAGCTGCAGCAAAATGTTTAATTTAGCGTAGAAATGGCATCACTTTCATATGATTCCAGCCTATGCTGAGCTCCGTGTGGGTGGTGAGTTGTTCTGTCAAAAGTGGCTGGGTGGTAATATGGCATTATTAGCCCATGATTATGGTGCTAATCTTGGCCTGGCCAGGCAGGCAGAGTGGCTTATGGGTATTAATGGGTTTATTGTGTCACTTCCTGGTGCCCCAGTGTTGTACTGACAGATGGTGGAGCAGGGTTTTTTGCCTTTTCAAATGTATCATCTGCCTCCTCACCAACACTGCGTCACCAATGATCCTCATCTTCCTCATCAATCATCTTATCATCATTCATTTATTAGCACTACTGTCATGTCCAGCACTCTTAAGCACCATGACAAACTATTTGAGGCCCATTCCACTATTCAATATGGCCTTGTCAGTTTAAACAGTGTGAAACGCAGCATATGTTCCTAATTTAGGAACATACAACACAGCAGGAGAAATAGGCCCAAGCTCCAATCTTTGTCCCTTGACTCAATGCTTTAGCTCTCCTGTTGTTTTCCTCTCCAAGTACCAGAATGTATTCCACATTCAGATGCATACACCAGACGATAGCTGCTGACTAGCTAGCACCTTCATACTTAGCAGCTAACCTCGTCATTAGCAGAATGCTATTTTTTCACACTCATTCAGCAGCCCCTACAGACAGTGATAAAATAATGTCATAATGAAAAGGGAGAAAAACAATTGCAGGCTTTGTTCAGTGATCCTGAACCAGGTATGCCAGTGAAGGCAAATACAATGCAAGCTATTTAATCTACAGTACAGCCTCTAGGTCTGCAATCACCTTCTTGTGAAATTGGTCAAAGCAAAAGCATGCAATGCCTGTAGGTATTTGCAAGGACAGGGTTTAAAATGGCTTAAGTAACAACATTCCAATGCCAGCCCTTGAGTGCAGGTTATAGGTTATGGAGAGACAGAAAGAGAAGCCAGACAGGGCAGGCGGAGCATTCCAAATCCTTTGACGGACACCCCTGCTCACGGTGTGACCACTTGCTCTGGCACACAGAGTAGAGGGCAGAACAGGGGCAGAGATTAGCACTTTGGCACAGCACAAACTCTGTCTTGTTAATTTAGATAATAACGCTGGCTCAGCATGCCGCCAAGTCCAATGAGTGAGGCCAATTTGCACATTATGACCTTCTATGCAGTCTGTAAAAAAAAAAAAAACTTTGTGGAATTATCCACTGGATATTTTGTTCACTGCAAATACTGCTGATAATAAAACCGATGATGTGTACAAGTGTGAGTTGATTGTGCAACTGCCAAGTATACTGTATTTCTTTGTTGCTTAGCACTAAGGACTAAATATCCACACATCACACATAGAGGGATAGGGGCTTCAATTGCTCCTTTTGTGGTGGGAAGGAAATATATAAATTTTTTTTATCTTCATCCAATACTCCCTCAACAAAGAGGGGAGGACAGATGGAGCGCTTTCTACCAGTCAGCAAATTGTGTTTTCTGAAGACTAATATAGTTTTGGTACGTGGGGGCTTGTGCGTGAGGGTGTGTGTATGTGCTTGGACTGCAGTACGCAAAGAAAGGCACATGTACATTGGGGGCAACATCAAACTATACACGGAATACTACATGCAATACATTACAAATCTTCATAGCATTCTGTGACATTATATTTAAAAGGTTTTTTTTAATTTCAACTGCCTTTTTCCATCCACTCATAGTTCAGATGCTGAGTTCATGTTAGATCACATTGACTGAGCTATAAAAAACTGTTTTCAAGTGTAGCCTTATGACTAGCTGACCCAATGCCTGGGATCTATGCTTTTAGCTGTAGTAAAATAGGATCCATAGCGTTCTCCCAGGACAAAAGTGTGATTAAAGTTAAAGGTTCTGATAATCTCAGCCTTCCTCCAACATGGACAAATCTATGCAGGTTCCCTATCAGCTGGACCAATAAGACCAGTGGCCCCAGGTCGCCTGGCTCATGGAACCAGAGCAGACAGCCTGGGAGCAGAGCAGCTCCACAGTGAGACAATCCTGCCTAATTCATAAAACATCGCACCCATTCCACTCTTTGATCTAAACTTTGCTCAGAAAGGACACCAGTCTGGATCATCCCTCAGAGGGGAATTAGTTGTCTTTTCCAAGCCGCTGTACGGTTAGTAAAACCTCCCAGTTTTCCTTGGTGTCTCCCAGAGCTCTTGCATAAAAGCCAACCTAATCCAAACAATAGGAGCAGTGACTTCATGGCAAACATTCTCCTGCGATGTAGAATCCAGATTGCAGTCTGCCGTTGATCCCTGGAGCCTGCACCAGATGGCACAGCGTAGTGTGAGAGATGTTGTTAATGAGACAGTCGGACAGAACATCTGACCGGGGTTAGACTAAGGCACTAGGTGATGGCTTGTGATACATTTCCTGGGAAAAGTGAAAGTGGAATCCTGTCCAGTTGACTGATAACTACTGGTATGAAGGTAGTGCCCCCTTGCATAAGATTTTGCACATCTGCAGGTTAGAAAGCTTGCAGCATAATAGGTTTTTTTTAAGCATTTTTGCAGGAAGATGTGTAGTCTTGTGTAGTTTGCTGCTGTAAATAGTGACCCCTATTGGCCAGACAACTATCAGAAGCTATGAATAGCAAGCTCTTGTTTGTTGCAGGAAAAGTCTATAAATTAATGGTTAGAAAGCTTATACTTTACACTTCCTTAAATTTCTTGAGCAAATATCAACAAATGGTTGTAAAGCTTGTATTTTAACTTGCGTATATTTCCTGAGTAAAACTCAAAATAAAATGAAAAAAAGTGTATCCAAACCTGCAGTTCTGCAAAATGAAACTAACATATCCACATAAGAAGACCTTAAGTAAATAAATCGCAGGAAGCCAGAGACAACAAAACAACAATATAATGAACAGAATGTGCAGCGCAATCATTTGTATCACATGAACAGACTACTTACATAATCCCAGGATTAAAAAAGTATTCATTCATTCAAGCACTCCAGATCATTTGCTGGCTTATGTTTCCACGCCATTGCATATTGTCCTTTGTTTGCTAAGATCTTGGATTTCGTAAGTTACCCGCAGTTCAAGACTAGTCTATTTTATGAAGCAGGACTTTGCTTAATTTCCAATGATCTGTTTGTATCCAACACTGACCCCTAATGAGTCTCGTAGCATATCGTGGTTGATCAAAAAGGTAAAGCATCTATATCATTCTGTAAGTGGATCTTACAACTCTTTTAGGTGCATCTGACGAAAAAGACAACCTATCAACATGCCATCTTGCATAGTAAAGCATTGATAAGAGAACAGCAGCAGGTGCTAACTGAATGAATGACGGGGTTGACAGCACAATGCAAATATCAGCTCTGATAAACTGCAATAAACCTATGACGGACATATCTGTTTAAAGGGATATGTGTTCTCCCAGGCAAAACACTGTTATTAGGCTCCACTGAGCTGTTCTAAGAAGCACACAAAACAACTGAAGTGCTTTGTGCCTAGTTCTGTTGATGTGTTGCAACACTTGGATTGGCTTTTGAATTATCTTTAGACCGTAGAGGGTATCTCAGTGCTGACGTCGCGCCTCATTCCATGGACAGAGGAAAGAGAAGGAAAACCACCCAACATGAGCCACTCCAACAGGGAATCTGTGAGCTGGATACCCAACTGTTCTGCCTCTGCTCCCAGTGGAGCTCTGCAAAATGCACTGCCTCAGCCACATCCTGGAAGTAATTTTCCTCCAATTAGCTGAATGCCAGCTGATGTATATGATTAATGGGAGCAGGTTACAGCTGATTGCTGTTTGAATGTTATGTTCAATTACTGTGTCATCAAAGCATAAACAGGATTGATGAACTACAGTATTGTGGTTGCACTGTTTCCTGACTTTGCTTTGATGCTGATTTATTTACAATGCAGTCTGTTAATTCAGAAGCAAGTCAGGTCATGCACACAATGGCGGCTGTGGGCGTATTTACAATTGAAAAATGTAATATTACTGTCATTTGTACTGTAAGGGGATGAAATCATGGGTGGCTACCATAATTTGTAGATCTACATTGGAAAATATCAAAGAAGCTGTTGAACTTGTGATTACCGTTTCATGACCCCTGCTAGAAATCCTCAAGAAAGCAGAAAATATTGTTGTGTGTGCGCCTGTGAACAACTGTGTAATCATTATAGGCAAGAATGGAGCTGGGAGAGCCCATTGTGCCATTGTCTGATCCTGGAGGCTAGCCCTCTCATTAAGAGTCCAACACTGGTGGTAACATCCTGAGAAGAGAAAAGACCATCAAATCAGAAGTCCCCTGCGGCAGTATTTGTTCCAGTCAGTCACTCTGGTTGTCACTGTCAGGTTTTCTTGGAACATAGATGTACTGTAGCGAGCCCTCAGGACTGAGACATACGTTTAGTCATTACCCCATTTCACCCCGTATGGCTACTGAACAGACTTGTCATGGAGATGTCACAAAAACACACCATCCTACAAGTTAGATGTCTCCATGCAAATGAGTAGGGAAAAACATTTAATTCACAAGACGACCAACTACTCTAAAAAGTAAATCTCAGTAAAGATATTCAACACAAAATATTGCATCTAAAATATGTACGTGCATTCTCTGGGAGGCCACTACCCGCCATGAATTGATGAATAGGTAATTGGGCAGGAACCTGCAAACAAATGGAAGATAAACTGTACTAAACTGTACTGCACTGTAAATTACTGCTTGTAATTTCCTGTAATAGAGGAATTGATCTGTCCAAAGCTGTCAGTCAGTAAAAAGGAAATGTGTGTCTATTTAAAACATATAGGTGCAACAATGAATTATTCATGTACTATTGTGATAATAATTTGAATATTGGATCGTGTGAAAGAACATGGGTATTTTCTATGGCAGTTATGATCTTACTTGACCTTATTAAATGCATTAATACCCTGGTATATAAATATATTAATTCAAGGTTAAATACATAAATTGATGAAATATATATATTTTTTATTTATTTATATATACGGTATTTATATATATTTATATGTGTGTCAGTGTGTTGTGGGGTCAAAAAAAGAAAATGTCTGTGACCCTGCAATTGCAGTTGCATTTATAACTGTGAATACATACAGTATATAGCCTTTCAATTCTATAAACAAAACTAGGCCACAGAATATGCCTTTATATCCTATATCCCTATGCTGTTGTCCCACTGAGAAATATGTGGCTCATACTGCAGAAGTTCCCTGTGGGTAGGTGAGACCTACAAGTCTGTCAGACACCTTAGTGCTACAGGAGCTCTCAGCCTCAAATTACTGCTGTATACACCCTGCCGTGCACCGCTGGGGGTCTAGTCTCTCTGCAGGAAATCACAGTACACACAACACAAAGCCTCCACTGTGTCATCATCCCACGAGTGTTGACAATCAAGGGGGAGTTGTCATAATAATGGCTATACACCTAATTCACACCCGCTATCATAATGCAGAAGGAAAGAAGATCACAGAAGTGGGACGTTCACTCCCCTGTCAAAATTAGTAGGCACAACATTTATCTTGAATCCCCCCAAAAATAATTGGAACGATATTAAATTTTTTTTATATTAATAGGTTGACTTTCCTGAATTATAGTTGTGTTATAGAAAAAGTCAAATGTTATGATAAAAATGTTTCAAACTGTGCCTAACTGAAATAAAATACACAGCTAATTATATTTGGGTAGTGTAAGTAGCTTCTCAGGGACAGAACTCCATTTAGGTTTGCCTCTAAGGATTGCTAACCCTTTGAAATTAGACAGGTCATAACCTTGTTCCGCTGACTTCACTGTAACTCAGTTAGTAATCAGTGCTTTGTTCCTTAATGACCCTATTCTCATTACAACTCAGTACTTAATGTACGTCTACTGATGGATGGATCGTTGGTTGGCTCAGTGCGCTGACTGGGCAAATAAGAGAAAAAAGGCCCGAGCATGTGAAAGGCTCATGCTTCACAAGGTTTTTGCATCACTACTGAACGAGAATTGCCTGTTATCAGTATCATTTAAATAACTTTAGCATGGTATTTGTATTTTTATAAGGAGCTATATATCAGTGTGCCGCTGCTGCTATTAAATAGAAGTGGAACACAAACCGTCAGTTCCACGACCTTGGAAATAGCTTGGTTGTCATCCTTCAAACAGGTTACACCTGCAAAATGCTGTATAGATCTCAAGATTCTTACATGGCCGTACACTACGAGTCATTTAATGGTCACATATTCCCGTCAGGGAAATGTTTTTTTTGTTTTTTTTTCAACTAGATGAAAAGTGTTTGTGTTGAAATTACATTTTCCGGCTTATTGTGCAGTGTATTACTGATTCTGCACATTTCAACATGAAAGGTACTGTAGAAGATAGCCCTCAGAGGTATTTCACATACAAATCTCATTTGACATATCTTTGGGAAAACCTATTTCATGCCTATCCACATTTTGGAATGCATTACTTGGACTGCCAGAAGTCTGTCAAAGTAACAATACTTCTGGAAATTTGATAGATAATGCATAATAGAAATTGCGTTTGTATAATAAACCTGGATTCACAGGAGCAAATGATGAGGTTAGACCCCTTGCATTGTCAGTCAGTGTATTCTTCAGTTGCCCTTTATCCCCTTGTCACTGGTGTCTGATTTTTTTCTCTGCCTGTCCACCATCTCTTATTTGTCAAGATTTCTGTGAACGCACTGCATTCTAGTTAACCTCCTGTCACACCAGATATGTGGACCATTCAGCCCAGCCAATCAGCAATTGTCTCCTGGCAACTTGGACTCAGACCTTTAGGAAAAACAGCTACAAAAGCAACAAGCCCAATAGTAACCTCTGGGGTGACAATAGCTATACAAAATAACTTGACACTACAGCCATTGGGTCATTCTCAGAGCTTTGCTATGATACAACTCATTCTATTCTGGACACACAAATCTTAGTATACAGACTCTCCAGTATTTATTAAAGATGGATAACATGTTATGTCTACCATGTCACATGCATCAGTGTTCAAAGCAACATGTTTAAAAAAAATAACAGATGCATACAGTGAGTGCCTGTTACAGCATATAGCTCTTTACAAGCCTAAATACTGACTGCAGGGCAAAAAGAGTCTTCCCTTCCCAATTCTACACTGAAGACCCTCCTACGACTTGGAGGTATGGGAAACCGCCTTGCTTGGGATACAGGTGTGATCAAACTGGGAAACTACTATATCCGTTTTGGCAGAGAAAGGTAGGGCAAATACTATACCACCTTTACTGTTTTTCTTTGTTTTCTTTTCATTTGTGTGTATGTTTGGCTTACAATTACTATGAACAGCAACCTACAGTTAGTATTCGTAGTAGGCTACCTGTGTTGGCCATTTCAATTTAAAATAAGTATACCTATGTTGGCCATTTCAATTTAAAATAATTATACATGAAGGAAAACTATCAGAAGCCAAAACAGAAAGCCTTAAAATGAAGATTTGAATGTATATATATATCAGACAGAAGTCTATCAAACATAAACGTGTGGAGCACTCGTAATTAAAGATGGAAATTGCAGCACTTTCACAGCAAAATGTATGATAATTTATGACTAAAGGCTTTAGTATAAAGCACAGTCAAGGACTGAGGCATCCATTTGACTAATGGTGCAGTATTTCGATAGATTCTGTCAACGAGTAGCATCCGTCATTTACATGGACTCTAAAATAGTCTGGATGCTAAGTGGTGAACACTGTCCAGATTAATCACATGCTGTCAATATTAATGTACAAATTGTACCTTACTGAAAGAGTAGAATGAAGCCTTTCATTGTAATTGTGATGTGTCTGTTAATTCCTAATTGCAGCCTTATGTTGAAAAGGGTGAGTGCATTGGAAACGTGGCTTGTAATGTCTATTAAACCTGAATTGATATGAATTACACCCATCAACAATGACTTGACATGTATTCACTGTGTCGCTTACTTTAAAAACCATTTTGCTTGAATGTGATATTTTATACCAACATTGTGTACACTTCACGTATAGGCTCAACTGGTAGGCCAAGTACAGGCAGGGCAAACACGTTTTGCTGTGCTTTTTTTGGGCATGCAAAATACAACATTGAACACAACAATCCTAGGCCAGCTGACTCTTTTCACGTGGGACTGCTAAATAAAGACCAGCCAACTCAGGGCACGCTAAAACCTGGAAAGCAGTGCGAATAGCATACGCTAACCGAAACCATGCAAGGAGGCCTAACCTCAGACATGCACTCAGCAAAGTGAACACCACATGGTCGTCAGTGGGCTACACCTGCTCTCCCCAGACCAGCTCCTCCCACAGGACCCCCCCCCCATATGTGCTGTATACATAAAGGCACTGAACAGCTACACAAACTAAAACACGCAGTAAACAGGTATAAGGTTTTAAAAAGGCACGCCACTTCTCAGTCCTCTTAAGAGCCTCCACAGGGGCCTAGGCTTTGGTGAACTGTCAGACGCAGCTCCCATACAGGAGCCCAGATTGGGGAAACCGTCTGTTGAAGTTGAGGCAGATCAGTGATCAGTGGGAGCAACGGCAGCAGGCAGAGTGCTCCAAAACCAGGGTAGGTAGCCAGGCCACACTGAACATTTACAATCAGCCCTGCTCTATCGGGCTAATAGGCTATCCCCCCTACTGCCGCTGGTGAACCTTATGATCCCAAACGACACCCTCCTCCCACGTAGCGTGCTAAATCCCATAGCTTAGTCTATGCGTCCACTCAAGTGTCTCTCCTTCTCCCCGCTGCACTCCTGACTCTGCTTTAACAGCTCTTCCAGAGTTTGACAGAGTTCAACCAGCAGGTGTGCCCTGTTAGCAATTAGCCAGTGCTTGGGTTGACAATTCCTACGTTACACTGATTAGGTTCTACTGCTACAACGAATAAAAAACAAAACTATGTATGTTCTCGCAAGTCTGAGGGTTCTTAGTTCTCTCTTAAATATTAGTCAGTGTCATTACATTTTAGGGTACCATGTCTGTGGCCGCTGCTATAGGTTCAAGTACACTACATAGTAGGCCTATGTCATCTTTTTACATAAACAGTATTGAAGACTACCTTTGACACTGTGCAGTTAGGAAGGTCAAATAAATGTTGTTTACGTGGCCGGGGTTTTGGAGGAATACACTCGACTGCAGAAACTCGGCCGGAGGAAAAGGGCATCACATGCCAAAGATGAAGCCTAAGATTAAAGAGGAGGCAGCAGCAGCAGACTCTTTCTCCACAGATAATTCAGCTTTAATCAGAGTTTTGCAGGTGTGCTGTGGACACAGAGGGAACAAGCCAGGTGCCACTACAGAGATTTACTCCTGGCCCACCGTTATCAGACCCGCTGCAACCAAACACACACCTCAGCTGTGAGGAGATTCTCAATGCGGGCGAATTACTTTCATCGTCACAGGAGTTTGTCGCGATAACAAATCCCTAGAATGCCGTTTACATTTTGTTTAGGACATAGATTCCACACTTTCACCTTTAATATAACGGTACTTATTGAAGTTCCAGTAAATGAAATTGAAGGAGCAAAACCATTACACTTGGTAATCGATAACAGATAATATTGACTGGGTCACTTATGCATTTGTAGCTGATGTTTCTAAAAAATCCAAATGTAATACATGATCTGTCACCATGCAGCAAAGAAGTTGTCTCAAACATTTCTCAAAATAAAGCTGCAAAACCAAATGTTTACACCCTTGCTGGCTTCAATTACA
>JAVQIZ010129504.1:0-19695 GCA_036023535.2 Galaxias brevipinnis | reverse complement strand
CAACTCACTTTTTATAGCCACCATTAAGGTTTCCAACCAATGAGGAAACATAAACAAAATAAACAGCTGATTACATTAGGCCAAATTGTTGAATCCACTTTCAGAGATTACAGAGGTGCTACATGATAACCTTCTCACGTTCACTTATTCTGCTGGTGAGCCTAGACTGGCTACAGTGGCAACTTCAATAACAACATCTGTATGCTACCTTAGATAAACTATCTGCTTGCTACAGTAACTAGACACATAATCATAAGACACAGAGTAGCAACATTGTTTAATATGAAGTGCAAAAAAGCTTCCACTACATAGTCATCTTCCACAATATAGACTTGGTCTCAAATATGAAAGTCAATTTTAGTCTATAAACACTGAGAATTCATTAACAACAGGGAAACACTTCCAACTGACGATTAAACAGATACATTCTTAATACTTGAAGAGCTCAGCCTGTGCTAAAAACCTCTCAAACGCTACACACAGTGGAAGACATGTTACTGATTGACTTGGAGACTCCAAATGAAGAACATTACATGGAATCACACTGTCTGCTTCAAAGACAAGGCTGTCTCAAGTAAGGGGGTGGGCCTTATTAGGAGACTGCTGTTAGAAAGCTGGTGGTTGCATAACACAAGCACAAAAAAAAAAGGCTCATTCCTTGCCTTTGTTTTTTCCAAGCACTCTCCAGAATATAATAAACCCTGGCCTTACATATCTTTTGCCAACAATCTCTCAATCCCAACACACACTAGTTATGCCTCAATAGGTCTGCAGACCAAAATGTGTCATCTTTTGAAATGTGCAGCAAACCTAAGCCTGCTTTAGCAACCTAATCCACCATCAGCAACGAGTTAAAAGAAACCAAATGGAAACAGAGTGGGCCCGCTTCAGAAGTGAGAACTTACATGCAGGACACAACGTCTTCGAACAGTTCTTGGTTTCACTTTTGTCTGACCACAAACACAGACGGTTGTGGCTGCAGTATCAGAGGTGTCATTTCCTGATATTCAAAATGAAACTGGTGGGTAGCAGATGTCTCTGTAGCCCTTTTTCTGAGTGAAAAGCGATATCAGGCTAAATGGTCCCAAAGGCAACTTGTACAAATGGTCTGCGTGAGATAATGCCATCAGCTATTAACTGCACTGCAAAGTCCCTGTTTAAGTCTTTTGAGAAAAAAAACATGTCTTGCACAAAACAGTGGCTAGCAATTGGTAAGTGTCAAAGTGTTACCATTATAAAGATATGCCCCTCTATAGGGCTCTATTGTAAGGTTCAATGATGGAAACACAATCTCTGACAACTGAAATGTACCCCTCGAGTTAAGTTGGCCCTGCTGTGTACTTGCACACTTTGGCTGTGTACGTTGAAATAGGCTAGGGAAATATCGATTTAAAGGCCAGGATCCCACTTGTTCTCATATAAAATGGTGTAGTTCATAATCGACAAAAACAAGAGAAAACAACAAAAGGAAGCCTTATTTACACAAGGCTGCAACTTAAGCAGACTATACAAACAGCATGTGTATCCTCTGATCAATAAACAGGCGATTTTCCCTAAGAAACAGAACAGGGAGAGATGATGAAGAGGCTGTGGTCGGTCTACCTGGTCTCTTTCATGAGGAAGAAGTGTCACAGACGAAAGAGCCAGAGGGGAAGCACTTAGACATCTGAAGCCCATTCCCTCTGCATTTACATGGTTGAGTCTGTAACGTGGACCGTTCTTCGTCAACCTGCTGTTGTTAACGGCCCGCTTGGCTGCCAGACGTAACCTCTGCCTGAAGGCAGGATGATCGACTATGTTTGACAGGTCATCCTCATTCCTCAGGTACCTTTCAATGTTCTTCAGCGAGGAGCCATGAGTATCGCTCAGACCCTCAATGGCTCTCTTGAGAATTTTATTCCAATCAATATGACGTAGATCACTGGAATTCCATATAGATCCCTTTGATGACACAGCAATATTTGCAGGTGGGAGCGATCCAAGTCTCCCAGGATTGCCTGGGTCTTTGTAGGATGCACTCCCTTTGTTTGTAACTTTAAGAATAGAGCCATCGTGAACACTTAATTCCAATTGCTCAAGAACGGTCCTCTTCTCCAGTCCATGCAATGTTGCCACTGCATGACAGATCCTCTCCTCTGAAGGCCTCTGCTTTTGCCTTTTAATCTTCTGTATTGCTTCTAGAATCCACTCAGTATACAGAGGGTTTGCAAGTTTTACCATGGTTGAACAATTAGATTAAGGAGCCAGTTATCCATGCAGATTCCCCAGTTACAATGGTGAACAGTTCGTACATCCACATTTTTGAGAGGGTCAAAAAGTTATCTTCCAGCTCAGCATTCAGACATCCTTAATCCAGGGAATCTCACATGACACTTCACAAAAAGATGATTCCAGTATATTCCAATAACACTGGGGGTTATTAAACTACTTTAAACAGACTTCCTTCCGAATCCAAAATAAATCTAGAGGGAAAAAAAACATACATTACCATGTTATTAGATTTTAAACGCAATATTGGACTATTCACAAGTAAGCATATAGTATGTTTATAAAGCTGCTAGATAAATTGAATTTATTTTTCTATCAAGCAAACGTATGAGATCTTGGCCTAATCAAACAAGGCTAGGCCTTCTTGACAGACAATCCTGTTATTAGTCTACAGCATATGACATGTTCTTGATGTCAGCGACATAAAGAATAGCCCTAGGCCAGCATAAATAACTATAAACATTGCAAACAAGGGAAAAGTTACAGCAACAATAAATTAGACTTTTTACATAGTGTTGAGGAATTTAAAGGCAAGACATTTGGGATAACTCATATCATAACCAGCCAAGTATATATTCTAAAGGTAAACAAACTTTACTTTATTATCAATTTCTTGAGGTTGCTTACGTTGTTAGAACTAAATTATTTGTTGTCAACATCATAACACTGCTTAACCGGCGTATACATTTTAAAGACATCAGTACAGTCGGTAAGTTTGTTGAACGCGACTTTGATATCTTACATGTAGCTACACCATCAAATCGGCGCGAGCTTTATGACAGCTGAATACAGTCAATGCATAGCTTAGTTTTTGACAGCTGCCGTGGGATGTTACGTGGAATTTATGCCAGCAAATTAATGTCGAAATTGTAATGACGCGTGAATGAACAATGAGATCACATGTAACAAACCTAGACTTGTATCCGCGGAGTTGAAGAAAATAACAATGTTTCCAGCATTAGTGATGTAACCTAAACAGTCGCCATTTTGTTACAATGTTGTAGTTTACATGATTCCGACATGACGCTGATTACAATCCAATGGAGTCTCATTAAACCTTACCTACACTAATGTGCCCTCCCTAGCAACTTCAATATTGGTTGTAAAGACAAGATCCGATTTCTGGTTTGATAAAGTACATGTCAATCTTTATGTATGAGCGCAGTCTAAAAGGCACAGCGTTGGCTACATGATCTGTCACTAAACTCAATTGACCCGCCTCTTAAGGTGTCTTGTGTGATGAATTGATATTTGCCTAAGTCACTTGTTCTAGTTCGACATTTAGGCAGTGTTGAGGAGTATATAATACATATCAAGAAAATGTATCCCAACAATATACGCGAACCTAATTATCACATTAGTAATTGCAATTGTTATGAAAAATAAATCATTATTCCATGCGTTACACCAGTCCACCTTTACTTAGAGTCCTCCTTGAAACAGTTGGTTACACTTGAAAGTGATTTGGATCATTTTAGTCTTTAATTGGTTGTTTGTTAAATCCATCAATTGTTTGCATAAAACCTGCAAAGGCTCCGTCACTGCTTAAAAGCACTTTCCCCCACTAGTCTATAATCTTAAAATAATGTTTGGCTGCTAGAGCTAAATTGTGTTCAAGCTATCGGACACTTCCCACTAAAACTGGTCAATTTCTTCTACTCTCTAAATAAAACACACTTGATGACACCAGGTCTCGTCCAGCGTGTCACTTAATAATAAATGGGACACTAGTATGCGCTAAATACATTTCTACGACCAATCTACAACGATATATATTTACGCCTTCCAAGTGGGAGGATGTTTTTGAGATCATGACTTAACCTCAGTATTGGCATAATCTGCCAACTATCCAATGGAACATTTGTGGAAAAATCGCTAAAATAGTAAAAAATAGTTGTCCAATAGGAGTTCCCTGAGTAAGCTAAGCTAACCGGAGAGTAGCCCCATCACCGCTGTGCCTCAATTATGTATCGCTAGTTTCTCGCTCTATTTCTCAGTCGGTGCCTTTTCGTTTTCACATTATATTAGTCAATGATATACGGCCTGTTTGAAATTTACATCGTTTACATGCGCCGACGCTGTGGGCGAGGAGGCAAAACAAATTACGTAAGTTTCATGGAAGGATGAACATGTAACCAGTGTGGAAAAAGGCATAGGCTACCGTAAATATTTGCTGGTAGTTACCTCCTCAAGTTTTTTTCTCCCGGATACTCCTCTTGATTATCTTGAGGATTGAAACGTCGAAGAATAAATACACAGCGACATATCCATTCGGTTTTGTAGTATTTAATCTCTAAACGTATGCAGGGAGCTCGCGCTGAGACAGAAGACCTGATAACAACTAATTGAAAGGTTAATCTACATAGCAGCCTGTGACAAAGTGGTACCCTCCCCCTTCTTCTTCACTGTAGACATCCCTACTTCAGTGTAGTGTAGTGGAGCGGACCGTCGCCCCTAGTGCGCTCTTACAATGATAATAGAAAAATGTACTGTCAATTTCACTTTTCAAATCAAAACGTCCAGTAATGAGCACGGAAAATGTGCACGTTGAAATAATTTTCACTTGATATTGACTGCTTATGTACATTGTACATTCGTCGGAATCTCTCCCAAAAAAAAAAGATCATGCAATTTAGTAAATCTACTAAAACGAACATTATCACTATATGCATCTAAAGATTACTGAATTTATTCTTTAGTTGCAATGAAATACAATTGTAAATTAATAGTACTGCCTAGGTGTAAAGCGTATGAGGAAGACTCCTTTACAATTCACTTATGCAATTACTAATGTGGGGTAAAAAATGGGATAATCAATAAGATGTGCTTGCTACCTTCCTCGTGCATGACGTCATAACAAGCGTTTTGCATATATGTAACAGTCTGTCTTTACAAGCAGCTGTACAAGAGTAATCTGAGTAGGTCACAAGTGGTCTTATAAACACAGCTTGACAAACTAGAGTGCACCGATTGCTTTTAATATGGTACTACAGTTTGATAAAGACACCTGTAAACTCACACTAAAGAAACTGATCCATTATCCAACTTAAATACATCCATTCAACCAAACTCTGTTCAGCCACTGGTGTTTATTTAGCTATTTACTACAATTTGTGAATTTAACTCATTGACTCTTCTAGTTTATACATGCATTTGTGTGCATCTGCTCATGCAGTTATTTCCACCTAAATTATATTTTTCTTCTATCCTTTTTACAGTGACAATTGTAACGGAAAAATATTGCAATGACTTGTTTCATTGACATTTTTCGTTTTAATCTCTTAATTTATTATTTTTGTTTAAATGTGTTTTAAACTGACCTTGTAAATATATGTAATATAAATGGTGGTTTGTATACTCTATTATGCACTTTCAAAAGAAATAGAATACACGCTGGACAGGAGATGTGAATAAAAAAACTGTTCTGATTAGACATGCTAGGGATTCATGTCAAGAAAAGCACTGACCAAACACGCCTGTGTCTGGATATAATGAATGTCACCCTGGGCCCCAGCAGGTCCTCCACTGCTGCATGGGTCCAGGGATAATTTGAATTGGAGCATGTGCCATCACAGTCTGCCCATCCCCCTACTCAATCCCTGCCAACTGCCACACTGGTGTTCAGAAACACTGCTGCCCATCTGCGGGGCAAAACACTGGCCGTGTCCCCAGTCACTCCTTTGCCCACATACAAAAAAATGTATGCTGGTCATGAACCCCTTAGAGGGCAAATAAAGATAGATAATGTGTATTTGTGGAAATGCATATTTTTATACTTTCATAACAATTTAATATATATATATTATTTTATCTATACTCAATGTCACAGGCTCATACATTAACAAATAATTTTGATTAAGTTCTTAAATTTTTTTTTCCTGAAAATACAAATGCAGGTAAACCACCGAGAATACCATTGAATAATCAGGCTTTAACTATTTATCAACATTGCATATACATTTTAATGTATATATTAAGTTTACTGTAACTATAAAATAGTGTATTAAATAGTTTTCTTACCACAGTAAGAATATTCATTACTTAATCATGGCCCCCTCTTTTTGTGTTTGTATTTTGCCATCTGTCATCTTGAGAAGCAAATGAACCAGCTGCCACGGAGTGTGATCTTGCCCAATCAGAAATGGGCCCTTTTCAAAGTGCATCTGTGTGAAACCTTAAAAACACTGATGAAAAAAAAGTGTCTCAAAGTTGTTAATAACATTTTGGCTGGAGAATGTTGACACATAGATGCCCCCGATTAGCATAAACGAATAAACTCAGCCTAATTACTGCAACAACAGCTTCCATCAAAAATGTGTTAAAATTGGGAAATATTTCATGTTTAATTAATTTTCCTCAGAAAATATGATCTTACAAGATGCGTGATGCTTACAGTACAATATCACGATGGCAATGTTGACAGAAATGATTTCCACACTAGAGAAGGGTGGGGTGAATGATTAAACTCCAAAGCACTTTGAAAGCCTTCTAGCCAACACTCCTTTTAGACTTTTCAAAGGGAGAGGGAAGACCTCCCTATGATCCTGGTATTCAACACCCAACGACAGCACAGCTTGGTACCAAGGATCAGCCTAATTTTCAGGTCCCTCTAATGAACACCATGAAGAGCAACTACTAATCCCAGAGTTGAGGAAAAAAAAGACCTTCTGGAGCCATGCAATTGAGATCCAGTCTCTCTAAGCATTCAGCTAGAGCTCCACGGAGTGGAATGGAGATTACTGATAGTACAAGAACGCTGGACAGGACCTAGACCCCCTTAACCACCCATAATGATGGGGTTAAGCTGCTGGTGATGTGGACAGGAACAAAATGATAAGCTTGATGTAGTTTCTTTTTCATTAAACTGATCTGGGAATAGGTGTGAATGAACTACAGAATCCGATTTATTACCGGATTTAATTAGGTTGAATTGATGTGCTTTTATGCATTTCACTTGAAGAACACAATGTGTAGAGTATTAGGTTTTATTTGAACTTAGCTTTAGTGCTGTTTAGTTCACTAGTTTAGCACTAATTACCTCATGAAAGTAAAGTTAATCATGATGATATTATTGAGGTAGTGCATATATATTTTATTGAACAGAAAGAACCATACAGTATATTGAAATAATTCAAGAGGTACTAATCAATTATTGGACACAGTAACCAATCAATATTTATGCCTAACTGAATTATATGAAAATTGAAAAAGTTAAATAACCTTTAAATAACTAACTTTTAAATAACTAATGATTTTAACATATGGCACAAAGGTCACATAAAGTCTTATTTACAAAGTTATGTACCACCTTATACTCTTCAAGCACAACTTTGCAAATAAAATGCACTGAGTGATTGTAATGACTTGCTCCCACGGAATTATTGAAAATGTTATAACTTTTCACAGCCTGGAGGCATACACATCCTGAAACAAGGGTCTTTAGAAAAAAGACATGGAACTTCACAGTTCTTGGCTATATCATTTGAAGTCTGGCATCTCTGGGAAAGTGCATCCTGCCCGTCTAATGATGACATTGGCTGCGTAGTGGCCAGCACGGATGCACTCCTCCAATGGTCTCTCCTGAACCAACTCAGACAGGAATCCTAAAGAGGATCAGAGAGGAATGGTTATGGAATTTGGTAGCAGCGTGGGTGAAGCTTTCACCTGTATCCCTGTGAATAGGGGAAACTGAAGTTGCTGTTGCTTGTAATTTTACATTTAAATTGGATTTATAAATGTTTGCGATAGCACAGAAGCTATACGGCAGGATAAATAAATGCACATCATACACAGTAAATCAGACTCATTACAGGAACCTAAACTATAAGAGGTAACTGGAGTGTGAAAAGTGAATATAGAAATCGAGCTGTGTGTATAATATACCTCCCACAAAGGCATCTCCGGCTCCATTTGTGTCCACAATATCATTTTGATCAATATCTAACACAGGAAACCTGGTCACTTTATCACCTGTAGCATAGACAAGCACAAAATAATAACCTTTGTAAGGTATACAGTATATATCTAATGTACATTACGTATAAGTATCATAAATCAAAAGAAATTAAACCCAACAATATGCATGTTGTTATTTTATACGGTAACCCGTTAACCAGTTAATTGAATCCAGTGCTCAACGTGATTTTCAGTGAAATACGTTGCTTTGGTTATCCATAGCACATGCACTTCAAAGAATCCTTCAGTTAAAAGACGGAACAGGGGGAAATAGAAACAAAAATCTACCCAGATGACAATGTCTTTAGGTGTAGAATGACATTAAATCAGCAACTTATGTCAGAGCAATCCAAACCACCAAGGCACACAAACACACAATCTTCAAACAAGCTAAGTTCTCTGGGAATAACATTAACCTTCAAAAAGGTGTAGGAGACAAAAGACTGACATGCAGATGAAAGGAATACAAACAGACTGACAGACTTATTGGGAAAAGGAGGCTGAGTGTTTAAGGAAACCAGAAAGAATTCAGCAACAAAAAAACTGTAAAATGAGCACCCCTGCAAATGTGACAAAAGTTCACTAGTTTTAGACCTGCTCCCTGCCTCATTACTTTCAGTGTATTTTTGATCTATAGTAGTGCAGGCAGTTGAGGTTCCAGGTACAGTGGGCAAAACATCTATTACAACATGAAGAGTAGGTGTTATATCAATAAAATAGTATTCTATTATCAATGAAGGCAACATGCAAATGCTAGTAAAACTTTTGAGATTAATTAATGTATCCAACAAGACCTTCGGTATCTAACAACAAAGACCACATGCACTATTAATAAAAGTGTCGAACATTTTCTGATTGTTGTTTTTTCTTTTTTCAAATAGACTAAAATCCTTCTATGATAAGCTAATTAACACCATAACTGCTTTGTTTAATTAATTTGACTGATGAAGCTTGAGAATCCTACTCCTTTTGAATTTATTAACAACAAATTGTACATGAAATTTGTGCTAATAATACACCACAGTTTATTACAAACACACTTGAAGTATTAAAATCATTCATTGTAGAAATCCATTTAAAGAGGGTCTGCATTCAAATACAATAACGAGACAAATTCCAGATGTTTTATAGATTGCCAAATGCAGTGTAAAACAACAATAGAAACTGACCCTTTGAAATATACATCCGGAAACATAATAGGTGCCAAGTAAATCAGGGCTAATAAGTAGCTTGTAGATTTTTATCTAACCTCATAATTATCATTATGGTGACAACATTGCATTAATGTCTTAACAGCATGGGAAATTGTACACAAAACAGCAGCGCAGAGTATACTCCCCTCAACTAACTCTATCACTGTCAATCATTGCACTATGCTGAATAATGAAGTTTACACAACTTCAGGCTAAATGTAAAATTTGAGTGACACATTTTCTCAGGATAAAACCACCAAACGTTTATCCACGTGAAACAAAGAGCTCATTGGCAAAAGCCTGTCATGGAAATGGTAATAAAAACTCTCCTGCCAAAAGCTTAGTGTCTCCGTTGTTACTGGCTTGTACCGAAGTTTTTAGACAAACATCCCTTCCCTGTAATAAGGTCGGGCAATTATTTGCAGATAATATAACTTCTTAAACGTTAACTTTTTACTTTCTTCTATTGCCTACATTAGAATCACAACTGGTGTGGTTTTAAAATCAATGTAAGAGTGCAAGCAGTTAACCCGTGGCGACATCAGAAACATTTTATGCTGAAAAACCTCTTAACATACATTAAATTGTATTTATACACATCATGATTTGGTCTTCTTGCCTCTCTAATTAAAATCTCTTGAATGGAAGTCATTAAGGAATTCACTTCAACAAGCTACTCTGTGTAAATTCCGTATCAATTAAGTCCTTTGTTAATGGCTATTCCTTTGAAGAAAGAGAATTCATACCAGTGAAACAACTAACAGCATAGGCTGTTATGATACAACTGTTACAAATAAGACAACTCAAATTGTTTCAGATAATGAGCACAAAAAGCTTTGTTTTGCTTCAGATATAATTACATGCTTCAGTAAGTCCTTTTTCATTATAAACCAACATTATTTTGACAGATATAGTAGAAGTAATGGTTGACAGGTCAGTGAAGTGAACTCTGCCAATGTACCATTTCACAATCTAGACTAATTCAACAATTATCAAACATACTAATAGCATTGAGGTATGTCAAGCTATTGCAAATTACAAATGAGTGCTTTCGTTGAGGTGTGCCTTCAAGCATACTGAACAGTCTGAATGCAATATTTCTCTGAAGAACAAATGTCCAATGATATCCTACTTTCACTGGAACGCTTCCTTTGCATTTCAGCCAATCTTTGCCTCCGGGAAACAACAACAACATAAACACTTTATTGGCAACAGAACAGGTTAGCACTTAAGACCAAAATCTGTATTTACAATTGAGGGGAAAAAAGGCATATGATTGTAATTACCGTAAACCTATTCAAAAGATAATAGCAATCCAAGATTGTGAAATTGAGAGAAAACACTCCGTTATAGAATGCCAAGAAAGTAGAAAGGTCAATTCTCAGAGATTAAGCTGCTAATTGATTTCTGCCCATATTACTTTCAAATACAATATTAGTAGCTGTACGGTAAGGAACACAGCTCAACCATCCATGAATAAAATAAACAAAAACAGGAGTTTCAGGAGTATAAGGGACTATCAGTGACTTGAAGAGACCAGCAGTACTGGATTGAACAGGACGAGGTTGGTCATTTTTACAGTTAAAAAGCCAACCAGCAAAAAGCCTGTCTGCTGGAACCCCTTGAGAGCCCTAAAACCCACTAGAGAGCCGACTCAGGCTTTATCTAGTCCTTATCAGCGATTAGAGCCGCAACCCTCACTGAGCGATCGTTTATTAGATCTCCTCACTGTTAAGGTTCAGGGCACAATGATCTTAATTAGTGCTTTAATGGGTGTATAAGCAAAAGCCCAGTGTAGTTCAGCAATGTCAGTGGCTGCTAAATAAAGGACCGTTTTCTCCCCTAACAGCTCTCACCAGGCACGTCGGAAACGGCGGCGTGATGAAAGACTAGTTCAGTATCCAAATGAAGGGCAGAGAAAAAAAAACAAATTGACATATCTTTTCAGCGAAATGTACCACAGGGGAAGGCATTTTCCTATCCTTAATCACTATAAAATGGTTCAACGTGACACACAGAGGCTGGCAAATGATCAAATCCTGACAGGAGGACAAATTGCAAACAAAATGAGAGATCAAGTTTATTAGAGCGCCGCCTCTGGGAAATGAAAATCTTTAATTCTCTTTTTACATTGACATTTATTTGGCTGCTGTGAATAACAGTGTGCGTGCGTGCGTGCGCATACACGCATACACACACACACACACACACACACACACACACACAGCAATTCCACTGTGCCTGCTACTGTAACAGGCTCATCCCAGAGCTAGCACATTCCATGACATGTATCGTGTTTGCCTTTGTAGGTGACATGAGAATCACATTGTCTTTCATCCAACCTGCATTCATTGTGTATTTAACATGAAGTTCACAGAGGCACACCACTCTGTCCTCATATGGGAGCATGAGAGAGGCAAACATTAAACAAATATCACTGAAACATCTGCAAGACAATTGATAGATTACTTTTCTTCATAAGAGCCGAACCTCGAGAGTTGTGCTAAACGATTCTTTCAAATATTCCTGAAAGCTAAGCTACTTTCAATAACACTCTATTTCTCCATTGCACTGAAAAAAATATATTCTGATAAACCCTGGTTAGCCAATAAAATGCTATTTATTATTCAGCAATGAATAGGAGGCAGGCATTGCTATTGCATTTCAGATTTTACTATATATTTCTATTCTTCAATAAAAAGCTGGTACTGATGCAATTGTTTTATTCCCCATGATGAACTAGCGTCCAGATATGTACACATACATACAGGATAGTAGCTGTTCAACACATTCAAGGGCAGTATTGGATCAATGTTGGGTGTCCAGGAGTGCTAACAGTTGTTGCGCTTCTCTGCAGTCCCAAGTGATGAGTGATATGTTGGAGTCTTTACCTGAGGCCATCTTTCCTGTTGCACCTCACACCAGTCTGAACTGCAAGGGCAATGAGGAGAGACACCCCATGGCTCCAAACAAAGGCACAGGGCTCACAGCGGTAATCGGAAACCATCATCTCTCCCCACATAGCTTACCCCTGCAACCTCGGCCCAGTTATGTTGACACTGCTTTCTAATGTCCACCAGCCCTGAGAAATATTCCCTGTATCACAGCGATCCGATGATTAATAGGGGAGGACGCCAGATAGAGTTGACATGTAAAAAAAAAATGGCTGCCGCCTGTTCTGGAATCTATCTTGTGCAAAGTAAGAAGTACTTCACAAATCAAAGCCTGCTCCCTTCATCCTTCACACCTCTTTCATACTCTGAAATGACAGAATGTATCACAGCCATTCTGTACCTCTAAACATCTGGTGTCAATATTCGAGGTTGACTTCAAAGAAAACATTGTTACCATTCAGCAACTCTGGGCAGCGGGCAATCTTTCACTTATTTAAGGCAGCATTCTGTATTTGTGAGATATGAGGTTAAGAATGTCCAAAGGGGCCGTATCGGTAATGGTTTCCAGTAACGGCGCGTACATGTGCAAGTGCATAGAAGTAACCAAAATAAGCTGTAAGGAAAAATGAAACTTTGCCCACCTACTGTTGCAACCGTATCGTCCTTGCCCTGGGTGAAGACCACCACGCGCTGCCTTTTCTTGTTCACCTTAGGCAGATTTTGGGCCATCCTGGCAATTTCGGCAATGTCATCTGTCTGCAAAGATAGCAAGCAATTGCTTTGAATGGACACTAAATAATGGAACACAGTACACTGCAGACGAGAAGCCATCACTGACTGGCAGGTTAATAAGGGATCAAACATGTGACAGGGGAAGGTCCGTTTTTCCCCTCAATACTGGCTGAGGGAGTGATAATGAGACTAGATGTTGTACAAACCAATTTGAAAAAGGTTTGATACACATATGCACTGTTCATTTCATTTAATTTCATTGACGGCGAATTAAGGAGAAGTCCAGTTTATCATTAGTATTCCCTAAGTGGGGAAAATAATGCAAGCTGCGTCAATAGGTGGTATAAACACATTATCGCTCTCTTCCAGAAACAAGCCGTCATTTTTTCCCCCCACTATCTGCACATAATGGATATTCGCCTGGAGACTACAGAACTCTCTGGAGTGCGTGCCTTTGATCGTGAGTGGGATAAAAAACCCACACATGTCAGTGCTACTTTATTATTAACTCATCATGATGTTCTATGAGCAGGTGGAATGTCTTTATCACCATCCCACAGTAGGGTGGACGCAGCATTTTTGCCCTATACCATAGCACACCGACAGCCAGAATTAAGGATCTCCACCTAGGGCTTCTAGGATCAGTATATTAGATAACATTGAGGAACCTTCAGGGCAGGCAAATAGAGTGAGAAGGGGAGCAATCAGAGAGATAGGCTCTAACCCAATACCACTAGCTGCACTGGTTCACTCAAGCCGATGAGGTTTAACACCTCTAAATGTTTCCCAAACGTCCTTTAATCAGCCCTAAGAGGTCCGGGGAGACCTTGGGCAGAGGAAAAATGGGTGTAACACTCTAAGTAAGTGCTAATGGCGAGGTTAATACAGAGGCTGTTAGCAGGCAACAGCAAAGAAGCAATTTGTCACTGTGACTAAACGTAACCACAAGCACTCCTCTAGACACTGAATGCGAAACCACACAGGACTTTGGCATGTTGTCACCCATTGGTTTTATGTAGACTGACGTAAAAAAAAGCACTAAAGTCAGGTTTAAGAACTAAGAGGCTGTTATAGAGGAGGTACCAAGGTAGGTATGGTTGAGGAGGGTAACCAACAGGAAACAAACTAGTTATTTAATCTAGTAGACCACTTACCCAACTTCCTACGGCAACACAATACAAAAGCATATTTTCATGTAAGTGCATGAGAAACAAAAGGACAAATTATAAAGGCCCAAATGGTTTGGATTGGACAAACAGCAATCAATGATTGTAAAATAACTCACTGGACGCAAAAAAGCTACATCTGCGATTTGAATTGATGAGATTTTTTCTGGCGGTTTTCCACCATAACATTTGAAAGCTTTATTAGGGTGTTCAATTATGTTTCTGTATTGAAGCCACTGAGAAATTGATCCTCTCCAATGCAGGCTGTTTGTGAAACGGTGCCAAGGAAAGATTCAATTACTGCTCCTCTGCAGATACCTCGTATTTGACCATTTAAAGGAAACGGATCACAATCAGACCGCTAAGTGTGTTTGGATTCTGATGGCTGTTTTAGAGAAGACAAGCCATTTATCTGGGATTTGAGCAATGCCATTTAAGAACTAAATCGCCACTGGCATTTATTAGTACGTTTTTAATGTAATATGGAATGTAATCACAGGGATTCATAACTAATTGAAATGTAATATAAAGTCAAATAAAATGATTTTATAGTGTACTAAAATGTATTCACAACACAGCATACTGAAAGGTCCTCTCCTGTTATTACAAATACATACACATGCTATGAAAGCATTTTAAAACAAAGCAAGCCAAATTGAAACCAGAAAAGTGTCACAAAGAGAACACCCATTTGTGAAAGAAGAAGAAAACCTCTTTAAACTGCAACCATCTGGAAATAAGTACATAGGCCAACTAGTGATGTTATCTGGAAAAATCACATTCATCCAATTCAATTTCGCAGAGTGTTCTGGCAAATCAAGTTGACACAGAAAATGTCAGAGAATTGTTACTACTAGGAGTGTCAACGCTTTGCCCTTTATATGTATTTTTTTTGTGATGTGGCCCCCCCTCCTTCATCCCCTCTCCTCTCTTAAACCTGTCACTGCCATCAGGATTGCATTTCTATTCCAGTCACGTCGATCACACCGTAAGTGATTCTGGGTGACAATTATTCACACAGAGCGGAGCCATATTCAAGCGAGCACTACCTTTGAAAAAGAGAAGCCACTTAAAATACCCAAGCCCATTTCAAAACTCACCCATATTTGTCTTTTTGATTTCATATTTAAAAAGCAGTACAGGATCACAGCTAAAGGACATGCAAAAGGAAAGCAGAAAGGAGCTAAGAGGGAACATTTATTTTCCACTTCAGAAGCAGCCCCCACTTAAAACACATATATTCTATGTACTAACAAGCTCCGTAATTCTCATTTACATAATCTAAAACCACAGGTGGCAGTAATTTTTGGTTTATTAAAAAAGGATAGTGTGCTCTAAAATGTGGTGTAGTTCTATGGTGGTGAAGGGGAGACGTATCATCCCTGGGTGTAATGAAGCTAATGAGGAAGCTTTTTAACCAGGCAACCTGACAAGCCCTGCGCCTGCAGAGGAAGGCTTGAAACCATGCCCAACTTCTCAGCTTCCCAAGAGGCTTTTCAAAATTCAATAAATAACATCTGTAGGCGATGTTGGGTGCAGACCTAGCAGAGTGCGTCATAACACAGAGCTGGCTGAACAAAGAAACCATGACGACTGCCAGGTTTCCATAGCAACTGCTGCAAGGCCTGGAGAGTATAATAGCACATCAATCACTGTCCAAAAAGAACTTCATTATCAGCAAAAATAAACCTTTAGGATCTGTTTAGTGTGCAATTGCTGGTCAACTCACCTCAAAGCCTTGCTCTTTGGAAAAAGTGGCCGCCTCCTGAAATAAAACACAAATGAGCAGTTAATTATAGACTCACACGCAGAACAGGGTGTCAAACTCTTGGCATATAGAAGACATCTCACCTTCTTTAGACTACTAACATGTGTGGCACTGACACTTAAGACTGAGTAACTGGAGTTGTAACTGCTATGCTTTAGTCATGATTTAGTACTCACACAGGCATGCACCCATTTGATCTATTGCCCCACTTTGTCTCATCTTACTATGTGTGGGGACACCATTTTAGACTTTCAGCAGTAAAATCACTTGCCAGTACTACTAGATATGGGGGTTCCCCATAGTGTTGGAATGTAACACTGGTCAAGAAAATACAGTTTACAACACCAACAGCATTTAATAACAGGTGCATTTTCCTATTTGACTTTAATCAATGGCAGAAGCTCCGTATGTCGATGCAATGAAATGTCACAAATCACAAGTGACAACTGCATGCACTCAATTCACATTTGACCCCGAGACAAAGCAATAAGTCGACTCTATGATGCTAAATGATCCAATTATATGAAAAAGGGGGCTGCTGTTTGCCTAGCAGCATGACCTTGGGGAGAGGTTGACAACCTGGTCCTCACACAGAAGGGGAGGAAATGACATGGAACAATAAGGTTACTGATCCCAAGGGATCTGCCTCGTGGCTCTCTGCCCTGAATCAACATTAGGCTCCAGCACAAGTCATATGTCAATGTATCTCCCACATGTATCTGACGGTTAGTCAATTAGAAATCGCTTCACAATCAAACCTTTTCTTTCTTAGGAAGGAAGGTGAACCATCGGAAGTGTTTCCCTACGCAAGTTGTTGGGGGTGGGAGTTTTGTCAGATTTGTTTAGATTTATTTGAAACCACATATTGACTTTTCTCGCCAGGCACATTCCATCACAGACAAGCACAGAGCATCTCACCAGGGCACGAGCTGCTTGACAAATGCACTGTCAAAACATAGATGTTTAATCTCGAAATCTTAGGAAAGCTGAAGAAAGAAAAAGACATATGAACGAAGCCTTAATAACACTGTTGTTGTATGTCTCTTTCAAGTAAGCAGCACAGTCAGCAGCGGAGTGCGTTTTGCATTGTTTTCTGTAAACAAAATGTAAACATTTGAAATGAGCCACTAATTTGTAACGGCTGATCATCGGGATTGTTATTACTGTGATATCTAAAGACCTGTTGACGATAACACACGATATTATTGTTTTACTATAAGGCGTTTGTTAAACACAATTGTTCTAATATAATATTCAGATCTATTAACAGAGAGCAAATTAATTTAACTCTGTTAATGGCTCTTAAAAGACTTAATATAATCATGGTTGATCAATTAGAAGGAGCACCTTAGGCAGAGGACTGGCCAATTTTCTGCCACTACAGTGATAAGTAGTCCAAGACACATCTGGGCAAAACCCCCCCCCCGTCCTTAAAACAGCATCTCATCGGTTACAAGATTGCTGTAATTGCATGTTGTCTTTGATGATCCAGGCCTAGGCTAGGTTCAATTCTTAGATTGAAGATGAGTGAAACAGATTCAGCACCAGTGGTTTGTCTGTGGCGGCTGCACAAGGTAAAACGATAACAGGCTGGGATGAGCCCATCAGTCCTCTCCAGCTGTAGTTAGTATAAAGCTATCAGAAATGGAAGAGATGTTGCTGCTGTCAGAGGCTCATACAGTCAAAGGGATATTTTTAGAGAGCTTAAGCTAATAATCCAAAACCCGGTAGGGGAGGGTGGGAGCGATTCCTTGCCAAGCCAAAAGAAACAGCAAATACACATGCTTCATGCAAAGGGCATTTTTTCTAAGCTGCACACACACACACAAAAAAAAGCTTCCTCACATCAGTAGTGACAAGAGCCAAAATAAATGTCTTGGACCTGTTAAGTGTATCCAGCTACTGTTGCCTGGATGTATTTTCTATAGACATTGATGAATATAGTATGGGGATTGTTATTTAGCTAAACAAATCTTTCGAACCACGTGTTAACACAGAATCTATTTCATAAGCTATACGACAATGTTTTTTATGCTTGTAATGTTACTGTGATAGATATATTCACATGGATATCCAGGAGAAATAGGAGAAATTACATTACAAAAGCCATTGGTACTCATACCAATATAATCTGGTTAACAAACCACAACAACCTCACAATGCCTTTTTTCATCTGTGTAACAAGTTGTCGAGCATATGTCACAGAAGGAGCGATCGAAAAGAAAAATCCCATTTCAGAGTTTCACAAAGAATCTAAATCAAATAGCAAACCTCAGTGCTAAGGTTAATAAAAGTTGATAAGCTGAAAAGCGTAACTCCCTCAGGCCATTCAGAAAATAGGCATTTGCTTGACCGTGTTAGCCCAAGCTGATGCAGAGGCAGAAATTGAATTGTGTTTGACATTGGAGTGGGGGGATGGTGGATTGGGGAGGGTGGCCCTGACAAGTTATTTACAACAACACTTGTGTTTAGTTCTCCCATTGTGGGCATTTCAATAAGAGCTTGTCTTGAGGGCAGCCGACTATACGCTTTGTGTCATTTAAAAAGGGACAGCTTCATGTTCTAGTGGATTTGTTTTCAACACAATAATACAAGGTTATGGATTTTCATCCTATAATTTAACAGATTAAATAAGATGTTGTTAATGTGTAAACAACATGGGATCACCTCAACTCCCTTTTGTTGACTTGTTAAACACGAAGAACATTTCAGAAAATACTCAACGCGCCTAATTAAAAGATAAAAATAATATTCTGTAAAGTCACTGCCTGACAGCATCCAGCAAATCAATGCATGGGTACCAAACACACCCTCAAGGAAAACAACCAGCTTTTATTCATTAATCGTGAAAACAAACCCAGATAGGATCTGTCATCGGAGTCCCAAGTGCTTTCACTCAGACAAATATGATACACATTACAGGTGGGGTCAGTGAGAAATAAGTAGCCTAACTGATCAAGCGAGTGACGTCTTCTGAAAGGAGGAGTGCCCTTGAAGTAGCCCCGGGGGTCACACGAGCACGCAGCCCTCTAGCTGCATGTCACGGGTGTCAGCCCCCAACCAGCACGCGGCCAGCTGCCTGTCGAACAGGAAGCTGCCACAACCGAGATGGGTGCGCTGATAACTACTCCAGGTGATTATTATTATGATAATGCAGGCTGATAGCACCTCCCCGTGCCGGGGCGGAAGGTGGGCGGGACGGGAGGGCAGCCGCCTGCTAGTGTGGAGGGCAGATTAGGGGAATAAATAACATGCACTGGGGCCTCCTGGAGCTCCTGGGAGAATGCAGCATTTCGGTTCAAGCATGAAATGCCACAAACACAGGAGTAAACACACACTCCCTCACACACCCACTACAGACAGGCACGAGTTGTTATTACTGCCTGTGGGTACTTCCTCAGCACAGATGATGACATTACTCTATGTTTAGCCTAGCATTACATACAGGGTGTGTAGGCTGTCTGAACCCATGCCGTTACATGCTTGCCTGTTGGCAGCTTGTCAAGGAACATATAGCCAATTAATGATGCATTGAATAGGAGCTGTCTAACACTCGTCAATGCATTACAGACAATATTTTTTTGTTTTGATGGTGGCATAGTTTTGATTGACTGATAGCACCAGCGGGGGGGGGGGGGGGGGGGGGGGGGGGGGGGGGGGGGGGGGGGGGGGGGGGGGGGGGGGGGGGGGGGGGGGGGGGGGGGGGGGGGGGGGGGGGG
>JAVQIZ010129470.1:0-24827 GCA_036023535.2 Galaxias brevipinnis | reverse complement strand
AATATACTGTACATATTCAGTTTATATTTTTCTAAAATTCAATACGGAATCAACAAAAGTGCAGGTCTTTCCATGTCTGTGTGGAGTGGAGCGTTTCAGACTCTGTTTCAGACTCTGTTTCAGACTCTGTTCCAGAGCGTTTCAGACTCTGTTTCAGAGCGTTTCAGACTCTGTTTCAGACTCTGTTTCAAACTCTGTTCCAGAGCGTTTCAGACTGTTTCAGACTGTTTCAAACTCTGTTCCAGAGCGTTTCAGACTGTTTAAGACTCTGTTTCAGACTCTGTTCCAGAGCGTTTCAGACTGTTTCAGACTCTGTTTCAAACTGTTTCAGAGCGTTTCAGAGTCCAGGCTGTGAACGCTGGCTGGTGAATGCTCTCTGAGGGTAGAGCGACATGTTAACAAGCTGAGGATGTGAGTGCTCAGACAGAGCAGGAGCGGTAAGCGGGGACGATTCACGGCCGCACCAGAGGTCTTTGCAACAAATAAGTTGTAATGAGGAAAGCAGATGTTGGGCTACTGGCCCTACACGGCTCTCCTTAGCACTCCCTTCAGACTTGCTATGACAGTCGTTTTTTATTCTAATTTTGTTCTCTCTCTCTTTTTTGACTATTAGATTAGAGTGTGTTATCTTCCAACTCGCATCATACTGGCATTAGAGTGTAGAGGTTTCACCATCAGCGCCTCGACTCTCTCTGACTTGTACAGCGGTCTCCCTCTCGTCTTTTTCTCTATTTTCTCTCTATCTCCTTCACACATACAGTACATATAGTACTGTGCATACGTTTTAGGCAGGGGATGCTGTTTTGAAGGCGAAGGGTGGTCACACCAAATGTTGATTTGAGACAGATTTGCTTTTCCCTCACTTTGTATTTTATGAATTGATAAAAAGAAAAAAAACATTTATATTTAAAAGAATATGAAAGAAATTCTTACTTTAAAGACTTCACACCTACCTAAAACTTTTCCACAGTACTGTACATAAAGTATATCTGCCTCTTCCTTCCTACCCCGTTCTCTGTCTCTTTGTAAAAATGTTATATATTGTTGTTCACTTTCCTTGTGCCCCTTCTAGTAATGTCCCCTTTGCTCTCTCTATCAATTTGTCCCAGCATCTCGCCTCCTCTCCCATCACTCCCTCCCAAACCCCGTCGTTCCCGTTATGCAGGCCACAGCCCGCCTCTCTCTCCCTCCCTCCCCAAGTATAGTCCACACACTGGCAGCTGCGCCATAAACTAATCACGGGCGAAGAAAGGAGATCCAGCCAGCCTCTCTTCCTGTCAGCAGAGATGTCAAGGTGAACTTGGGGGTCTCCTTAAATAGCCTGGCCTGCGACCCCCGTAGACCCCCCACCCCCCGCCACCGCAAAGATTAGAGGATGTGTCCTGCTTACAAGGGCACCAAGGGTATTTGTATTTATAAAAGCTTTATGTTGGGCTACAGTCTGTATCTCTCTCTCGCTCTCTCGTTCTCTCTCTTTTAATTTCTCTATACCCTCCCTCTCTCTCTCTCTCTCGCTCTCTCTCTCCCTCTCCGTCTCTCGCTGCGTTTATCTCACTCTGCTATCTTTAAAAGAATATTCTAAACGATGACACACGCTCCCCTATTCCCGGCTCCCTTTTGATCTGAAGTTAAGCGCTCTATTGGTCTGTCAGCGTGCTGTGAGAGGGCTGGCATGCCAGTGGGGGCCGCATGGCCACGAGCTACCACCCCCGGGCTGGAGCCTCCTCCACGAGTCGTCCTACCTTATCAGTTAAAAAAAACACAAAGTCACACTGTTTGCACTCCACCTCCCGCTTTGATTTCAGAGCCAGCCCAATTCAGTTTGACCGACAAAGGCCGCTAGCTTTTTTTTCTTTTGCCGCTATTGTAGTCTTGCTCTGACTGCCCTACCCTGGCATTGCAGCACACGTCTCAATTCTCCTTCAGCCGTTTGAAATAGGAATCAAATGTAACGAAATGCAAAAACGGGACTGCCGCATACTGAAATGTAGCAAATGGACAACAATTACGACAGATATTTCTGTAGCATTCTATCTATGCCATACCATATATGTGTCTACATACTCAGACACAGCCCAGATGGTGTGTGTGTGTGTGTGGGGGGGGGGCTGTGTGTGTGGGTGTGTGGTGCATACGTGTGTGTGTGTGTGTGGTGCATGCGTGTGTGTAAGTGTGTGTGTGTGTGTGTGTGTTGTGTGGTGTATGCGTGTGTGTGTATGTGTGTGTGTGTGTGTGTGTGTGTTTGTGTGTGGTGCATGCGTGCGTGTATGTGTGTGTAAGTGTCTATGCGTATGTGTGTATAAGTGTGTGTGTGTGTGGTATTGGAGCCTGGTGGTCCGTCGCGCCAGTCCGGCTGCCGTTCTCCCCGGCCAGTGACTCCAGCGGGGGTGGTGGTGTGTGCTGATTGAAGAGAGGAAGGGAGGGGTTTCAACTATGCCAGCCATGCCAGGACGCCAGCTTGTGTGGCACGACACAGGGCCTCTCGGATTACCACCCCGCGCTCACTCTCTCGGAGCCCCGCCAGGTAAACTGTCAAAGCGCACTTCCTCCCTCTCCGGCGGCTAGCTTAAAAGACTTCAGCCCCTCCACCCTTTTTTACCCAGGTTTAATCCTCCCTGTGGGGTAGACACGAGCTCGCTCTTTTCCAAAGCAATGCAGGGGGTGGGTTGGAGGGGGGGGGGGGGCAGAGCCGTGCTGGCCGGTCCCAGGAAGTGCTGGAGTTCATAGGGCGAGGAGTGACAATCCATGCCCAAGATAGAACGGCAGTCATACACGCATGTGGTACACTTAGATGAGAACACAGATAGACAAAAACAGGCACGGAGACAGAAAAGGCCCAAACAAGGCCAATGGGAGCACACGTAACGTAACACACAGCCCTCTCCTCTGCCAACCTGATGCCCTGTCACAATGTAACTAAGCACAGGATGTCAGGTGGCCTCCACACCATAATGTTAGCTATCATGATAACGATTCATAGGTTCACTAGGGTTCGCACATCCCACAACGGTATTATTTGGTGCCAAACCTTCCTTTTGTTTGACAAAATGTTGGATGTGTACGAAGAGAATTACCTGCTGCTTTTATATTCTGTGAAAAGCCCTGTACCTCTGTTTACAATCTGTGATTTTAATATGGTTAGTAATGCACTTGGTATGATCGTATAATTTACATATTCCATCAATCATGTGTCTTTTATCAATATTATTGAAAGCGGGCTGCCATGTATTACATTTTCAGTTCCAATGTGAAGACTTTTTTTTGATTGGTCAGCAACAGTTTATCGTTCAAGGTACATGGAAAAAACGCTCTGAAAGCGATCGGAAAGATATTGTTCTCCACATAGATATAGTTATTATTGCAGTGTGTATCCGACTTGGAACGATTTTAATATTTGTATAGCCGTAGCTATCGCTATGGTTATCGTCCAAGTTAAGGAGGCCGCCATAGGCTCTTCAATTAGGCAGCAATGCACATAACAAGGGCTGAAGCTGCCAAATATTATTATTATTTTTTTCTGGACTGTGATCCAAGCACAGAACCACTGAACATCAACAATGTGGTGAATCAAACCGAATTAGGGAGAGTTGGGCCTGGGTTCAATTCAAACAATTTGAGTTTGCAATTTACTTTGATGACGAAGTTAAGTTTTGGTGCAACAACAAAGGTCTGCTATTTACATCTGCGCTGGTGGTTGTATATCTCCATAAGAGGGGCTGGCACAAAGTCCTAAATATAAACGTAAACAATGCCAATGACCTGCTGGAGGACGATGAAAACGCGCCGCCATAAATCAAGGGGTTCAAATAAACACGTGTATCCTTAGTCCTGAAACAAAAACAGTTCAGCCATTCTCTAATCACACCGTCATGCTTTGTATATAATCCAAAGGCATAGACGACCTCTGTCCCCCTAGAACCAGTTCAGTCACAGTCCCTCTCCGCACTGAGAAGAACTCGCCACCATTCCACCATTCGCCACTATTCCTTGAGGAAAACTTTACATACAAGCTTTCATTTACACATATATTTCTAATATCTCTAATCAAAATACCAGCCGACAGCATTCAGTGCATTTGGATTTGGATTTAACCCCCCCTAAAAAAATCCATTAACTGAATATTGCTTTTGCCAAATGTCACGGCTTTAACTATGTGAGTCATTAGAAAGACTGATTAAAATATACTTTCACAGCCAATCAAAACAAGGCCTTAAACCCCATAGGCTGTGTGATGTTTTGGTATCCAGGCTACAGCTATGCGTTGGTACCAGGGGTCCTGGAAAGGCTGGCTGGCATGTGACTATGGCCAGGAGGTTATTGGAAGGAGACACACAGGCTTACAGCACCTTTAATGATCTATGTTGTTTTACTGTACCGCGTTGAAATAATTAGATATGGAAACTCATGCATGTATACCCACGTGTGCATGCACATGCAAACACACACACACACACACACACACACACATCGTAATCACTTAATCATTTTGGCTGTACCTTGACAGTTGACAAGATAGTACCACACAATACCTAGACAGAAAATTTGTATTTCCAGAAAATCGCCTGTACTACACCGCATGTATCGTGAGTTTGATTTTGTTTTGACATGTACGACTGGTTGAACCTCGAGGGTAGGAAGTTGACTGTAAGCGGTCAAAGACAGAGGTGCAATGCCGACAGTAATTCATGATTTTTAAGCCACAAGTGTTTAAATTTCACCAAAACAAGGTAATCAGCTAAAGTGTAGCTGCTTTAGTTTGGAGCTTCTGTGTACATTCAAAATCTGTACGAAACTGGGAGCTAAGAGAATAAAAATAGAGAACAAACAAATATAAACCTCAACATCTCCAAACCATTTTGTATTTTTGCCTTGTGGTTTATACAAAAAACAATAATTGTGGAACATTGAGTATCTCAGTCGCCCTGGCACTGAGAATATACAAAGGAATGGCAGCCATGTGGACACAGTGTGCTGCCCCATTGACTGGCAGGGGCCAGGTGGCTCCTCGAAGGACTGTATGTCCACACATACACATCCCCCACAATGCATTGCTGCGACACGTTAGAATAGACAACAGCCACACACCGTGCTAATGAGCAAGACAAGAGCGTCCACAATGTGCCATCGTTACGAGGGTATTTATGAGTCGGTGCATTGTGGGCTATGCTATGACTTTGTAGTTAAGAGGAGGATGAGGATGTGGTGAAGGACAGGTCACCTCCTGCACTACAATAGTCCAATAGCAAAGATCTATGTAAATGCACTTCAAACCAAAATGACCTTAGTCACATGAAATATTGTAAGAGCATATTATCTCCAATGTCCAACAGCAAAAAAAAAAGCGTCCAAATTGGAAGTTAATTTTCCCAATCCTCTTTCTTTTTACAGCAGTACCTAAGAGGTGTGAGACAGGAACTCTCAGAAGTTGACCTCAGCTGTAAAAGAACACACACCATCTGGGAAGGAGGGAGATAAAAGGCTCTCACACCTGTAAACACAGGGTTTCTCTCTCTGAAGCTCGGACTGACAGCACCTCCACCTCGTCTAAACTAGACCTCCACAGCCACTTTAGACAGACAGTAAAAACATGACATCCTATTGACAGGACCAATTAGACGGTAATGTAGGGTTGCTATGTCCCGCCTCCTGGTTCTCAAGAGACTTGCTGAGGTGGAACAGACACACACACACACACACACACACACACACACACACACACACACACACTATCTCTCAGGAACACACACACACACACTATTTCTCAAGAACACACACACACTCTCTCTCCCTATCTATCTATCTATCTATCTATCTATCTATCTATAAAACACACACACTCGCTCTCTCAAAAAACACACACACACTAACACACACACACACACACACACTAACACCACACTCTTTCTCAAACACACACACACACTCTTTCTCATACACACACATGTGCTCTTTCTCTTTCTCAAACATGTTTGCATGCACAGACACACACCCACACACACACACGGACACACGGACAAACAGGCAGTCCTACATACAGAACCATCTTCCTCTATTCCCTCATTATTTTATAACTGACAACTGGGGCTTTTATTGGATAAGAAGGAAGGAAAGAAGGAATTGAGAAAGGAAGAAAGAAAGGCAACACATCTCATATTGATGCTCATTGTCTTTAGGTGAACTCAAAGGTTAGTCACAATGACAACAATGAATAAAGAACCAATGGTCAAAGATAAAAGAAGATGTTTGTAAATGATTGCTTTGATGTGGCTACGCTGCTGGCCTGCCCATTGAAAGTACTGAGGGGAGAGGTTGCAGGGACGCACGTGGCCGGTGGATCTCCTGCTGATTCTTTCTGTGTACGCCCGGACGATGGCATCTCATGGCATTGCATCATGACCCAATGTGACACAAAGGGCCGCTCCTCACCGCCGCCGCCAGGGACCAAAAATACCCGTCCACCTGTCGTCATGGTGTGGCTAGGCCTCCAGGAGCACAAGTGCAGAACGAGGCCACCAGTTGGCCAAGGCAACGTCACGCGTGGCAGATTGTTGGAACGGCTGTGAAACCTGTCGTTTCCTCTGCACTCCGAGTCCTGTTTTAAAGCCGATGCCGAGGACAGAGCACTGTGTATCTCAGAGTCCCGGCTGCAGTGTCAACACAATCAGTCTTTGATGATCCTAACTACCCCCCCTCCGCCACCTCCCTTTGACACTTTTAGTGCTTGTGGTACAATTTGCTTTTTGTATCTCGAATGGAGGACGTCACACACTTAGAGCAAACAGAAAGTCGCGTAACTATACAACTGACAGAGATGATTGTTCTACCCCTAGTATTGTGTGCGTGTGTATGTGGGGGTGGTGGTGGTGGGGGGGGGGGGGGGGTTTTATACAGAGGAAGGCTGTCATAAACGGTCAGAGATAAGTTGATTTAGAATCATTCCCTTTGATCACCTGTTTGTTGCCATGAAGACCGTTTCCGCTTGGCGACCAGGATAATGTATGTAGCAACTAATGCACCAGGGACACAGAGTAGGAATGAGGAACTGTTTCACTGGAATAACTACATACTAACAATGTCACGCGACCCACTTACCGGCATTCTCAACCGAAATTGACATTAGCAATGAAAGTTTTAGAGGCGTGTGATTTATAATATAAACATTTGTTTACCCTGTTTAAAATGAAACCCCTCGAACAACAATATACCGTAGTTGGGTGATAAAACGTTCTCTCAGGACATGCCGGCTGTTATCAGCTAAACTAGCGCCTCATGACCAGGATCCCCCTCTATCGAACGATCCACCTCTGGCCCTAAACACTCCACCCACACTTGCCCCCCAAAAAACGAGTGACCCCCGATTAATGGAGGGGCAAATGGTGTTCACCCCCCGTGAGGAGTGCAACCAAAGCAGGGATTAAAGCAGAGCTGGGCCATTTAGTCACAGCAGCCAAAGGCCTAGTCCTTAAGCACCACTAAATATGTGAGCTGCAAAAAAAGAGCCTTTGGGTGCAAAGCTATAGTGAGTCATTAAGCACCGCTCACAGCTAAATAGGTGAGCTGCAAAAAAAGGAGCCTTTGGGTGTAAAGCTATAGTGTGAGTCGTTAAGAGCTATAGTGAGTCATTAAGCACCGCTCACAGCTAAATAGGTGGGCTGAGGGGGGGGACGGGACAAATAAGAGTCTTACCTGGTTGACACATGCAGCTGTAAGGCGCTTCCCTAGTCTCCCGTGTCTTCGGTAGTCGAGCCGCTAGTTTCTTTGATAAAGAAAAAGAAAAGAACAGAGTTTTCAAATATGTTGAATGAGTTCTATGGATATAACTGAGTTTGTGTGTGTGTGTGTGTGTGTGTGCGCCTGCGTGCGTGTGTTAACCAAAACTGCTTATGCATTGCTAGAAAGAGAGATCGGTTGCAGACATTGATGGTGGATGGTGGTTACTATCACAGGCATGGCCGTTAACAGGTCTATGACAGGTGCAGCTGCAGGGGACATCATACCAGTGTTGTGTCATTCTAAGCATAGGCTCTGTATTCTCAGTGATGGGTGTTAAAGTGTCTCTCTGATGTGTGGCTCTACACCGACGTAGCTCTCTAAAGCCAAGGGAATAAATGAGCGAGACAGCGCCTCAGCTAGAGGACGTCTGAAAATAAAAAGAAGCCACAGACGTCAGAAAATAAAATGTTCATGTCTCTCGTCTCTCGCTTTAATTTGGTTCTCGTTAAAGCCCTACAAAATTGGAAAGCAATATCGCAAAGGGTGATAAAAGCTGACAGGTTTTTTTTTATGGAATGTTACATGGGTTTTTATAAACGTGATAAAAAGAACTCGATTTTGGTTTGTGATATAGCTTTTCCATTGACGTACAAGAGCCGATAAACTTAAATGTCAATGCCACCAGAGGTCCTCTTAAAAATATGTCTGACTGGAGATAGTCAGGGAACCGGAATTAAAACCTTCGTCATTCGTCATTAAGAAAAACTCAAGTGTAGAATCAACCACAGACTGCACTTTTGACATTCCCTAACCCACTTTATATTAATCATGAATTGTGGATTTGGGGGCGCTAAAACTGTTCCAGGAATTTCTTTGGTTGATCCTGGCAAGCCGCCTTAGCTGGAAAACTCTTCAGCAAAACCAGAAACAGTGAGCAAAGTTTTTATGGTATTCTTACAAAGGATCTTAAAACCGAGTCTAGGTTACACCTGTAGAAAGTTGCACTGAAAATGATTTTGACAATATTTCTATCACATTTCTTATTTGTTTTAAGCAGCTGAACAGCTTGAAATTGCTTGGACAGTAAGTGAATTGGAAGTAAAAAATAAAGTAAAAAGATAAAAATAAGTGTTTTGCACCTGTGTCTCACTGAATGCACGGTATATGATTCATAGCTAATGTATAGCCACTGAGGCAGTCATTCCTTTTGGGAAGAGGGATTAGGAGGAACAGGAGATGGGGTTAAGACGGGAAAAGAGGGGTGTGGGGGGAGGGGATTAAAAAAGGAGGGGGGCGGGTTTAGACTTTCCTCCTCTTTGCCTCCACCAATTTTAATGGTAACTCGATCCTCGAGGTTTTGATCTGGACTTAAAATTCTATTTTAAAAAGGACGATAAAAGTTTTTACAATGTGTATGTCAGATTAATGCTGAGGCTCAGCCAGCTTTGGGTTTCATGGGCTGCATCCACGGAGGAGGCCTTCTGTTGGAGAGAAGTCCTTTTCTTATCTAGTTATATCTCTGTTAGATCACTGAGGGACCATGGGAATTTGAGTTTTCAGAAAGAAACACTTAGACCCCCCATGTTTGACTGCACCTGATTTGTCCAACAGAAATGCTATTAGCACACGGGTATCATCAATCACACGGCCATAAAGCATTTCAGTATGGGTCATAAATTGTGCCATTGATCCATTTCGTTACGGTCAATACTTTGACGTTTGTTTACACAAGTATCATTAAGCGGTGTGTTCAAACTTTTGCCTGCCTATTTACAACTCTGCTGCCTTGTATCTCAAAGGCACAACAGGTCGTAAAATCTGGTAGAGGTAATAAAAACTTTTCACTAATGAATGCTGTAAATCTGTACACGAAACAGAACTTGACCACAACATTTTTTAAAAGGCCCTTTTTTATGTATTACATACATCCTTAAATGACTATCTCTTCACGAGATCATAGAGAAACATAAGCGTGTTTGCGTGTGTGTGTGTGTGTGTGCTGTTGAAAGCCTTCACTGACTTCACTACACAGACAGAGCCCGGAGGTGTCTGGAGGTCGTTTTAAAGAGTGTGATGGGTGGCAGGTCCTCGGAGACCAAAGTGAGGAAAACCCGGGCCTGTAGGAGAAACATATATCTAACTTTTCCACACCTCGAAGCCAGGCCTGAAACAGACGGCCAGCCTCCACCATGAAAACGTGTCCAAGGACACTTCCGAGCCTAAGCAGACCACTCTGTGGTCAGCTGAAAATGTTACGGTGACTTTTTAGGGTGGGGTGATGGTCAAACTTAGACAGATCTTTTAGCAATATGCCGTTTTTTATTTTGATTTTGGGTTTTAAGTTCCAAAACCTTAAGTGATGTACTTTGAGAGGAGAGTAAAGGTTTGGCGACTGATTACTCTTCTGCTCCATTGGATTCTCTCTTCATTCCATTATGCTGACTGCTGGGTTTTGTAACAGTGAACAACGAAAATGAATACAACAGGGACATTAAGGACTATCCAATATGCTACTGGAAATGTCTCATTTCCTTGATTTGAACGCGTTTGGAAAATGGTAGGAGAAAAAAAAAAAAAAGTTAAAAAAAACTTTGGCTAGACTCTTATATTCCATAGAGGATTCCAACTTCTAGTCAATTAGGTAAGAGAGAGGGGAGGGGAGACAGGAGTGGAGAGTGTGTCTGCACAGTGTTGTGTGAAACTCGCACAGACGTCTCTTTCGCGGGCCCCACATCTGTTTTTGCATCACATTAATAACGGCTATATCTATAAACAGACCTAAACAATGGGGATGGACCACATCGCCTGAGGCAAGGTTGGGGAAGACTCTGTTTACTGGCTTCCAAACAGCTCCATTATACACAGAGCTCACTATAAAGCAGACAAATGAGGACATTTAACTGATAAGCGAAAAGGTGCCATTTTACAAACTTTGTATTTTCACAGATAGTTTATATCTGCTCTGTTAAGCTCCTTAGGAACGTGTGACGACATGAGGGAAAGTTGCGGAGGGGGACGATAAACAAACAATTAAGCGAACAGGTGACGAGAAAGCCAAGGGACCTGCTGGCGCTCCATCACAGTAAAAAGTTGTTTGTATAGCTGTGTAAGTGGTCAATTACAGGCCGGCGCACGGGGTTCAAAAGCCCCAAACAACAGATGTGAGGAAGTGTCACACGCATTGCAATGTATAAACTGCAAAAACAAATCTGGTGATGTCATGAGGACCAATAGTCTGGATCAGCATGTATAAATGGCTAGGATGAACTGGCATTTACTGAAGAGCAACCAAAGCGAAAATAACTCAATGCATGTAGCAAATCCACCAAAAAGTCTATTGAAAACAGAAGCCTGGGCGGTAATCACTGGAGGGACCCTGTCCCCCCTCTGGAGGCAGCGTCCTGGGCCATTATCAGATGGGGGAAAACTTATTTGGTACTCGTTTCATGCTTGTTTCCTTAGGATTCTCCCTATCTCAGCCCTGTACTATAACAAAATATTTCATTTTAGATTACTTTTGATTTTAAATGTTCTAGACACTCACTCCACACAAGTATGAAACAAACCAAAAAAATCCCTTTAAAACTATGTTGAGGTGATTTGAATTTTTCCAAATGTGAACCAATATCAGTGTCACTGCTTGAAACCTTAATAGTTTAGAAGAGGAATCCTATTACTATGAAAATTGGAAGTTTGTAGCTGCAATCACTTCATAGGTGCACCAAAGACACTCCAGGGCTTCAAAAATGGTGGAATGCTCCTTTACTGTAAGAATTCCAACCTGCGCAACCAAACTGTAGCATACAACGTGCTTGTAAATGTATGCACATTCAAAAACATATACATTTAAACACACCATATATCAACAAATTATGTCGCTTTTATAAGTTTCGTTGAGAAAAACGTCTTTGTTTATTTATAAGTTTTAATTTAGGTGAGTCAAGCGTAAGATCTTTGTTGATAAGTTAATGTAAAGTTAGATTGCACAATTACGCATGTCATCTGGCATCAAAGTGCAAAAAAAAAACAAAAAAAAACGTGTCATCATATCTTCGATATACGCGACACATTATAATTTTAAATATAATTTATAGGCTGGAGACCGCGAGTCCCAGCATTCCATCTGCGAAAGGACGCGCACCCTTGAGATCGAAATTTACTGTTGACTCGCTCCCCTATCCCTATTTTCATCTTTTATAACATAGGCTTACGTCCAACTAATGCAATTTTATTTTCGAAAAAAACATTAGATTGAGGTTTTCCACATTAATTGAAAACAGCAACATTAACTTGTCCAACAAAAATGTATGGCTACATGTGCAATGCTCGTGTAAAACTATTAGTTATGTTAGGATCTGCATGCATGCTCCACAATAAAACATTACAATAAAACAATCGTTTTTAAAATGTTGGTTTTATGATGTGCCAACTGATAGGACCCAAAGGCAATGCCCCGTGTTTAGCCTACCTCATCCAAAATCTTGTCCAGTCGCCCCATGATAACGGGTTCCACCTGCTCCAACGAGATCCACTCGGAGACGTGCGTGTTCCGCTGCTTCTCAAGGTTTAATATCCTGGTCTGCAATTCCGATGTCTGCGTGTAAACGAGGATGCAAACTCCCAGAGAAAATAGTGATAATGCGATACAAATAGTTATGCCAGACAAATCTTTCCAATTACTCCACGGAGACTTTGTGCAAAGGTGCTCGTTGCATGTCCTCCTCGAGTTAGCCTTCCTACTAACTTCCCACTTTTGATCTTCTTCCATATTCTTCAAATTTGTTTATTCGTCTTTCATCCACCACGAAATTCCAATATTCATCGGGGGAAAGATGAAATGATGCAAAGACGACAGCCAAAAAATCCCAACGACTTTAAATTACTTGGGACCCCAGCTGTCTTCTGCTTTGAATGAGACTACCTTGTGACTTTCAGATTAGTTTAGCTATCAAAGTATGAATAAGAGACATTCTGTAGATTGGCGTCAATCAATCATTCATCTACTATTTAAAAAGAAGCTCTCTCGTTTTACCCAGTTCATGCTTTCTCTGTGTCATTGACGTGGTACTCAAAGCGGTCCTGTGGTGTTTGTCAGCCTTGCCTGCTAACTTATCTGCGAGATCAGCCGTCAGTTGCTGAAATTCGACCCATGCACTCGCCTCTCTGCAGTTAAGCGTTTACCACGAGTCTTTTGCTCTACTGCAGAGTGCATGCTCCTCCTATGAGTTTATTTAGCCTAAATGTCGGGGCGGGATAGATGGCGATGCCGCTGCCCCTCTTTGATCAGTGCACTGGTTGGGGACAGCCTATTTATAGGTGCACATGCCTCTCAGAAGCAAAAGTAAAAAGCGCATGGTCACCAACAACAACAACAAAATGAATGCAATGATATCAAACAATATTCAACATCTGGTGGAATGTTTCAAACAATATGCCCAAGTTTTACCTGATAATCACAGATGTTAGGCCATCTGTTGGCCAACAGGTGTTAGGCCAGTATGTTTATTTTTTTGGCCAGAATGAGTAGGCCAATGTAACACATTACGTTATAATTTTATTTGAGTAACTAAATTAATAATATTAAAATAGTTTGTGGGGTATGGTCAGTAAGAAAGAATAAAACAACTCTTCTTCTATGGTGAGTTAGTTCTTTCACCCACAGCCAAATAACAGTGTTTCAGACACAAGTCCCAGTTCTCTTTGAACTAGTATGTGCCTCCCACCCTATTAAATAAATATCTGCAGCCACACCACATTAAAGCTCCTGAGCTGGGTTGTGTTCATATCCCACTATTTAGCTAACCATGGTCTGTGTGTGTGTGTGTGTGTGTGTGTGTGTGATTGTGTGTGTGTGTGTGTGTGATTGTGTGTGTGTGTGCGTGTGTGTGTAAATTGCAGGTGCGTACGCACATCTGCCACCTTCCCAGATTCCTTTTGCCATCATGTCAAGATAAAACAAATAGTGTTAAGGCACAGTTTAGTGGACAATTTGACCAGGATAGCTTTTTCTTTGGCATCTTAACACTGTAAAACAACCAGAGGATTAGTGACTTTTTTATTGGAAACTTTATGTGCTGTCTCCCTACAACATAGGTTAGTAGGTCCAATAGCTTAAAGAGAAAAGTACGCTGGGTGCCAATTTTGTTATCCCTCCCAGCTGGTATTTTTTATGTGACAAAAGCCATGGTTTTAGTTCTGGTTTTTAGCTGGCCTCTAACATTGCCTGTGGTCTCGGCCACAGGATATTGATTAATCCGTGAAATTGCAGGGCACATCACACTTTTAATAGTGTTTGTTTTGACTGTTGTGTAGCAACTACAACGGTGGCTTTTTGCTATATATGACTGTGTGGTCACCAGAATTAAGATGGCCGACCTCAAGCAGTGGCTGCTCAGTTTTGTTTATGAAACCCCCCCATTACGCTAGTCAGTCCACCAGTGTTTAGAAAAAAGGTTATAGGACATTTCCTGACCTTCTTCTTTAGACGCAATGGTTGTCAGATCACTAGATGGCTCTTAATAATAATAATAATGCATTTTATTTACAGGCGCCTTTCAAAAAGCCCAAGGACACCTTACACACAGTAAAAACAATTTATCAATACATCATAAATTAAGGTAGTTTAAGCAATTCTAAGTTAAAACAAAAATAAGATTCTTTTGTTGTCAGGCATATTTTAGGACTGCTCGGCTCGACCAAGGTACACGTCTTTGACTGGATGGACAGAGTCTAATACGCTATCTAATAGTCGCATATTACTACTTTTTTCTTGTTGCAGGTCCTTCAGTTGCACTTGCAAAGTGTGAACTGTTGCATGCACTTTTGGCATACTGCATTTGACATGGTATGTTTGGGACATACTCAATCTTTATCTGGGTACTATATAGGAGTATATAGTAATATATAGTAGTTTGGGTATTGAGACATAGCCTATGTTCAGAACTTAAATACTGTTTTCTATATACTCAATGAGTACATACTATATATACTATATACTAAAACCCAAATCTTGCATACTACCTTATACAAAGATCCACTTAAATTGTTAGTATACACAAATGGAACCAAAGAAAAGCCAGAAGGAAGTTGACGTGTTGCATTTTGGGGGTTTGAAGCCTCTTCTAGCAACAACTTTCTGGTACTCAACATTTGTATACTATCACGGACAAGCATGCTATGTCATTTGGGAACATTTTCCATACTCCAATTTCACATTTTATACATAAACATTTTACGTCATAATTAGTCTGTTAAAGATGCATAGTAGGTGATTACAAACATAGGCAGAGTCCACAATGAAGCTGTGGAACTGTGGGCCCTTGCAATTAATACTTTGCCCCGGCCAGTTTGCTCTGTGATTCTCAGAGCTTCATCTAATTAAAAGAAAGAAAGTGGAAATAGCTTAAAATAAGTAAGATTATATAAATTTTATCAACACAAAACTGTAGGTTAGTTTAATTTTAAATGGCCAGCATGCAGTTTATTTTGTGCAGTGTCACTGTGCTAGAAATTCAAACGGTAACGACATCCACTCTGAGGGGGCACAGAAAATTATTTTACTCTTGTTGAAACAGCATCTGGTTGCAATTGCACCATGAACATTTTCTGGTCAACTACCCAGTAATAATGTTGTGGAGTCCAGAACCTCAACATGTGCAGCGGTCGTAAGGAATCCATGTGGCTTCTAGCATTCTCCCACTCTCTTCAATTAAAGCAAAGCTCACTCAAGCAGCGAATGACGAGACCCAGAGTGTAGATTGGAAAGAGGCATGCACGCTGACAAAGAAACACTTTAAAACGAGAAGCAATCAAATCAAAGCTGTCCCATAGGTCCACTCATAATTTCACCAAAGTCTGAAAAATGTTGGGTCTCTAAAGGCCTATAACTAGAGTATCTGAGATATTTATTGGTTTTAACACTATCACCTCAAATTACCTAACTAAAGCTAGCAACATGGAAGTACTAATTATTGTAATAATTGCTGTGCTGTTAGCATACAAACCTGCTAATGCAATTCACTCACAATTATGGACTTAACGGATGAGTAACACTGCTTAAGATACTTTGTTATTGGTTAGGTATTTGCTCCGTTCAAGGCCTGAAAACGTGAGTTGTAGTTTCTTCAGTTGTTTGTTTTAAATAGACACTTCCTAGAAAAGCAGAGCTTTTTCCATAGAAGACGTCACTTCACAAAGTACAATGAAGGTACACAGAATGCCTCCAAATTAGAGAAAACCATAGATTTCCTTAAAACTTTCACTTTTACAGTAACCTCCCATTAAAAATACACGTGGCAGAACAATCTCTAAGCTTTTAATGTCACTTTCTTTTACAAGCGTACACACACACACACACACACAGACACACACATCCACACACTTCACCCCTCCGCAAACACTTTCCCACACACTGTAAAAAAACGGCTCGCCCCCTTGAGCCACAGTAACAGGATGAGGCTCCTTCAGAAGGCACAATGCCATTCTCATTTCATCCCACAGTAGCACATAACACTGCATACATGGTCTTACAATAGCTCATACTTCATTACTTGACAGGAGTACCTACAGATTTGACAACATGTGTGTAAATATGTATGTGTGTGTGTGTGTGTGTGTGTCTGTGTGTGTGTCTGTGCGTGTGTGTGTGTGTGTGTGTGTGTGTGTGCTTGTGTGTGTGTGTGCATGTGTGTGTGTGCGTGTGAGAATGTGTGTGTGTCCGCGTGTGAGAGAGTGTGTGGTTGCAGCGCATGTGCTCTCCAGACATCATTAATCTGTTGACAGTTATTTACCTCTGTTTTACCTTTCGTCCATACCAAGAGTATGGGGGAAAGAAGGCAATATGTCTTCCTCCCTTCCTCTCCATTAACCAACAGTGTTTGAAGGGTAGAGAGATTTACCTCTCGTTAAATGGATTTTTTTTTTGCGACAGCCAATCGTGGGTGGCAGCAAGTAAAGTCTGGGGATTCATACTGAATCTATGAAATTCATCTGCTTGGAGCTCAGAGTAAAAACTGTTGGACATGGTGGGATTGAATACCAGTATATACCATGTCATTGGTCTATCTCGGAGGACAATGTGATACAAATATCTGATTGAATATCCTTTATCATTATGTTATTTTTATTATTAACAACATGCCTTTTGTAATTGTTTGAGATGCTGATATAATATGATATAATGATAAATTCATTATGCATTATGCAAGCAGCTTTGCATCTTATAGTCATGTAAAGATCATGTGTGGCTAGATTGAAAGAAAAACTGCCCTTTGACTCGCTACCTAATTTTGGGGAGGTTTTAAGAAAGTTTCAGTCTCTGGTTAATTCATTATGTGCTCTGGTGTGAATTTAATTAGAAGGAAACTATGCCACCACTGAAACAAAGTAATTGCATCGTGATGTGTTTGTGTGAGTAAACCAATTGCTTTATGTCAAACTGAATAACAGAGAATCATGGAATTTCTTTTTTTTCTTTTTTTAGATAGATGGGAAATCACTTTAAAACTGCTCAGTTACTTAGAGAATGGATTCGTAATGAATGGGGCAATCATTCTAAATGAATAGGCCTTTTCCTGTGGGAGCCGGTGTTGGTATCCATCCATTTTGAGCTGTCCATTGTGAGTCGTCTCAGCAAATCCTTTGGCGAGGATGTTCCAAACCCCTGGGTCTAATTAGAACTAATCATATGCAGGTGGATCCGGAGAGAAGTGGACTGTCTGTGCTAGCACGTTAAGTCTGTTAATGGCTTCTGTCCCTGCTAGCATATTAACTCCTGCAAATAGCTCTTGTTCAGGGCATCATAAGGCAAGGGGCCAGAGATTGGACCACCAGGGATATGGTACCACACAGATGTAGGCTCCTCGTGATAAATATCAGTCGATTATATTGTATGCTGGTGTATTTTGACAATGAAAGCATACTTAAGACCCTGCTAGTTGACTCACTATGTGGAACGATAACTACAGATCAAAGCTATAGTTATTCCATAACTTTAACTAACTAAAATACAATTATATCATAGCTTATGATAATGCTGTGAGATACTGGCAAACAATTAGTGTCACTCAATTGTCTTTGGCTTCTCTCTCTCTCTCTCTCTCTCTCTCTCTCTCTCTCTCCCTGTGATAGGATATATTTCACACAGACAGATTAAAATTGAAATTCTCTCCGCCTTTTTCTCTTATCTCACAGGATGAGGCTCCCATAGAAGGCACAATGCCTTCACCTCTCCTTCCTCACTCCTGTTTTCCCCTCGGTCTCTAGTCAAAGAAGACCAGGACACAGTGGTTCCTACATTGACAGCAGCGCTACAGGTCACATATATTAGGTTCAGCATCTCATCTCCCTGCAGTGGTTTGAGCCACCTCTTCAGGTCTCCAGCAGTCTGGCGGTTTATGCACACTTTTCTAACTAACTCTGCACTCCACCCTCAATGTTATTTTCTTTTTGGATATTAAAGTATTGCTGACATCCATGTCGGATAAATTATAGGTTCTCGTCTGTACTTATGGTTAGATGCATTGGTTTTAATTGAGTTGGGCAGTTTCCGTTTTTAGTGACAGCACCTGCCAGACCAGGGGTAGAACAGATTGTAAATGGAAAACCCATTTAAAATGAATTTATATTTTATAGAAGGTCAATTGTAGACAAGGTCATTCGTCAACTGATGTCAGTGCCAACAGGCAAATAAAAACAATTAAAATCCGTATGGAACTTGGACATGGTGTGCGTTGGACAGTCATTTATGGCGTCCATGGCACACAGATGTGACACTTTATTGGAAGCTCAGTTTCCTTCTCAAAATGTATTTTCATTTTAGACACAATAATGAGTTGCCATCTACAAATATTAATCTCTTAAAAATCACACTATAGAAATTCAAGACTCCCTGAGGCTCAATAGATGTTATGCAAGCATATCCATCTACTTGGAAAATATAATTATTCTCATTAATGAGTAGTTACTGTAGATTATATTTCTAGACTAAGAATCTTTTTTCATTTTTAAATAACCCGACCACACAGTTTAATTATGCTTACCACATTGGTGAATGAGTTCAGCGGACAAGGTTTATTTTCACATGGGGGGAAGGAGAAACGATGAACAAAAATGCTGCTTCAGCACCAGGTCCTGGTGGTTGGGGTTTATCTACCATTTTAATTGGTCCTTCCTCTTGGCTAGGTAGGGACTACAGACCCAGATACCGGCCAGATCACTCAATGTGAGCTTTGGCCGGTTTCGTTTCGCCTGTTGGACTTATACTGCTAAGATGAGACTGTCAAAACCTCGCTGTCACGCACCATTTTTGTTAGGATGATTGCTTCTCTTCAGACTTGTGGCAAAAAAAGAAAGAGGGAAATTGGCCCTGATAAATAGAATTATTCATGTTCCTTCCTCATTCATAACCCTTAACCACAACCCTGTTCCTTTCTAACAAAGCAGTACTTGTCCAAAAGATATAAAAAAAAACTGTGGCCAGACATTACCGATCATCAAATCAATCAATGCATTTTGGCTTGTTTGCTGCATTTTGGCTCACCCGTTGCCTAAACGTTTTAGTTTGCGTTCAGTTTAACGACGAAAAGTAAATATATGTGTACAAAGTGAAATCTTTCATTTTGAAGTCTCTAACCTATCGTTATTATTATTCATGTTATTTATTCTGGGTTGACAGACAGAGACTAAGGCACTTTTGCAGCAATGCCCTGTATATAGGGCACTTAGTGAAATATAAAACAACAAAAAGAAAAGAAACCTTTAAAATAAACAAAAACATGTTTTTGCCCCCAAAACATCAAAAATATGTTACTCAAAGAATAGCATATTAGCTACCTATACCAATAACATTATATTGTAAAGTAAAAAAACAAATGATACGAGTTCCACTGTGCTTAGTCTTCCTGCAAGAACGCCATAGTTTAAATGACATAATTGCACAAAACCATGTTAGAAAGTCAGTGTGACCAAAGATACACTAAATGCTTGAACTTGTTGACCTGCAGTACCAGTCAAAATCATCCACTTGAACAGAAAAGTGTGTCCAAAGTTTGGACTGCTACTGTATGTGGCCTTCAAACAGGAAGTGCGCTGAACATCCAACCCCTCTATCACCCACCACACAGGCCGCCCGTTACTCATGTTCTACAAGCCCAACTGGACCAATAAAAACACACGTACAGCACAGAGGCCAATGGCAAACCTGTAAACGGCGAGCACAAGTCACACCATGCCTGGTACAATGGGCATGCCATGCCGAGCTTCTATATCTCTGTCAGTGTGTGCTCTGGCTTGCACTGTACCGACAGGGAGGCTGGAAGCCGTTCAGACAGTCTGGGAATCCTACATGCGAAAAAGAGGTGGAACACTATGCCTCCTTGATGGCCAGCCAAAACACATAAACGAGAGAGCACGCACCACCCTGTGTCACATGAAGGCATCCCAGTCGCACCTGCCCCCAACCCCCCACCCCTCCTTAAAACCAGCCTGGGGGGGGGGGGGTTTGAGAATCGCCACGGGAATCAGCCAAAAACAGACTGAAACTCCTCATCTCCTGTGTGTCACAAAATAGGCTGTTCAGTGGTGCAGTGAAGAGGGTATGAATACTCCCCAATGGAGTCAACTCAGCTCACTCTTTTGCTTTCTCACTTTTTCTCTTTCGCTCTCTCACTTTTTCTCTCTCACTCTCTCTCTGTCTCTCTATCGCTCTGTCTTTCTCTCTGTCCCCCTCTCCGGCTCTGATGAAAGCTGTTCAAGTACTTTTGGGTATGATGCAACTTAGCCCTACCTGGTTCTCGTATAACTCATATAACACGCCAGAGCAATTATTATATTGTTTATGTATTATCTTTTAGTATGAGAGTAAGTTCTCTTAAACTTGAAAAATTAATCGATTACAGTTTGAGTCAAAGTTTCTGTTGTACCTAATATCTTGCCGAACATCATAAGCAGCGTCTTTTTTATGCCATAAATATTTTCTGCTGGAAACATTAAAAGTCATTGGTATAGAGCTTATCTAGAATATGTATCCAAAAACAGTTATGCATATGTGACAGAATAATATGCATAAAAAGCAAACCTATGGGTGGGATTTGTTTTCAGCAAATACGTCAAGAACCGTGTATTTTATATTTTATATTTTATTTTTCATTAAAAAAAAAATCCTCAAATTTATGAGAGAAAATATTTGTGAGGAGAATGTCTCTGGAAACTGGAGTAAAGTAAGAAAATGTAATATTACACGTCGTCCTTTAAGATTCTGGCTCCATTTCGTCTGACACACAATGCTGGTTGGAAAGTGGGGGGGTTACGTTTGACACAGGGCACAAATGTGCTTTTAAAACAACACGTAGTACATAAAAAACACCCGCTGTACTGTGAAGATGACTTTAACGGGGAAGTCAGCCTGGGTCATCCCTAAAAAAAAAAACATTTCCAGTTTGAGGCTGCATTGTGGAGCATGGCAATCGATGTTCCACTTTTATAACCGAGAGCTGGGCAGGAAGCTGTCTGTGATGCATCCTAGTCCTATGGTAGCTACGTCCATGGAGTCCTCAAGTGCATCAACCTTATGGAACAAAAGAAAGAAGCATGATTTGGATGCACGGTTTGGGTGCTTTCTCTGCGATTATCCCATAGCTCTGTCTTGTCTAGACCTTTCTCTAGACACACACGTCTCAGGAAAAAGGGTCTCGTGAAAAGAACAGACATGTCTTAAATTTGATTTTATGTGTCGTGTATAGGCTACTGCAGATGTCACGCGAATATCTGTTATATATTGTTTGTTCATTTCTAAGGAATTTTTTATTTGAAAATCTCCATTAATCCCACCGAATAAATAGAGTCAATATTGTTAAAAGTGGTGTAATGCCTGGATAAGTATTGAGTACTTAAAGCAAAGGAGAAATTACCTTTCTAGTTGGTAATACAGTTTACCATCTGAGGTAGGTTTGGCTCCATACATGCTGCTCTTTGTTATACCTTTAACCTTTTGTGCTTGCCCTGACAGGTTCCTCAGCTTTTGAAATTATAAAATGTTTTAAAGAATAGTGGAAAATACTTTTCTGAGCCTTTAACACTCATTGAACTTGGCCCAGCCAGTAACAGTACATGAAAAGGGATTCATAGTTGCTGTTGTGTAACTAAGACAATGCTGCATTTTTTTCAACTTTCCTGCCTTTTATGGTACTTTAAAGTGATGACATTTGTTCTTAACTGGCTTTGAAAAAAATGCCTGGTCGTTCTCTTAGGTCCATCAAAAGACTCAGTTGGGATTTTTTTTTTGCTACAAACACTATCCCGAGACAACACTTTTGTGGGCAACTTTAGTAAATCTCAAGCTCTTAAGAAATATACATAAACCCTGTTTTCAGATTATTTCTCATTTGGGCAAGCACTGCATGACTGTCAAGTCATTTGAGAATTGACCAGATTAATTCAAGCTTTTGCCTTGTCTCACATTGTTAACTGTATGTTTCAAAAGGCACATTCACCTATTTTTCATATTTAATCTTAGCAACACAAAGTGAAACTGCTGATTTGTATTACCGTAAGCCTGTATGTACTGTATCTAACCTGGTAGGTCTGTCTGCTGAGAAAACAGGAGTGCACCTCCAGTAAACACTGCAATTGAAGGCCTTATCAGATCGGCCCAGAAACGATTCAGACTGGCATTGCTGAAATACCAGTCCATTGGCCCAACCATATGCTTTGCCATTTACATCAACAAACAAAATGGGACGTTAAGAGTAAAGCCCTATGTTCAAATGTGTATGAACTCAGAAAGATTAATTGGACGGACTGTAATTGATCGTTTTATTTGAGAGCTTTCCCGGCATGGGTAAGCTTTCTTTTTGTCGATCTTCAACACAACAGTCACAGTCAAAACCTACTGTATAAGCTGCACTTTGTCAAATTCATTTTTATAGATGGTGAAAGTGGGGGGCCGGGGGATATGATGCATGCAAAGTAGTTACTTTTTGTGTTTCACAGCTGCGCTCTAAATAAAGTTTGTTTTTAGGATCAGGTTAAGGAGTCGGTTGTTGCTATTACCTTGGCATGAATCACAACCTCAACCCCAGAATAATGATTGTTATTATTAAAATAATGGATTGCATTTGATATAGCTGTTTTTTCTGTCAATGTGTTTGTGTGTGTGGAGGGGGTGATGGGGGCTCACAGTTTGGCTGCCAACATGTAGCACCCACCTGGATGCATTTGATCCTCTCCGCCTTAGCTGTCTGTATGTGTACTTTGTGTTGGGGCCAAATGAATTAAACTTTGATGTACGGTATGTGTGTACATTGACTCTAAAGTCAAACCAAGGTTGGTTAATTTCACAGTTTAACTCAGGCTACATTTCCTATCCTGTATGTTTCAATGTTTCCATGCTTCAAATCTTTTAGGATAGGCGTTGGTTGTGGCTGGCAGAGGAATATTTATATGTAGCATTTATAATTATTATCTGATATAGTTATGAAATGTTATGAAAATTGTATGTTATGAAAATTGGTATATTATGAAAATGATATGTGATGAAAATGATGTTATGAAAATGATATGTTATGAAAATGGTATGTTATGAAAATGGTATGTTATGGAAATGATATGTTATGAAAATGGTATGAGTGCCTGGTTTCTGTCTTTCACTTGCAAGACACTTTTCCTTGTACATTTAGTACACGGTCAATGGTCAACGGCCACTTTAACAATGAAGAAACCGCCTGGTGGTAAATAAGTGAAACTTGGGTGACAACTGTTCAAAATTGACTGCCATTCTAATTTCCACGTTTTTAAAAGCCTGAAACTGTTGAGGTGAGTTTCACTTATGAGGCTTCACACGCCCTAATGTACGTTCATCTCTGTCTCTTTAAGCTTCTCTGCTCCTCCCTCCCTCCCTCCCTCCATCCCTCACTCACCAACCCTAATCCTGTCTGGTGAACGGTAGAACATTGCACAACAGTCTTTGTTTTGAAAAGGAAGTGCCGATTGCTCAGTCTGTAATGTTATCTGCAAGAAATCCCCTTCCTCAGTCTCCAATTTGGATAACCTTACACTTTCCTTGAACTTTATTCATAGAGTTTTCTGTGAATTTTGGTGCTTTGATTCCAGGAACAACTGGTTTAAAAATGAATATATCTATATAGGTGTGAGCACATGTTCAACATTCACCAGAAATAAGATACAAAGCTAACCGTTGTTGGGAAAGTCAGCTTTAAGTAGAAAACTGCAATCATTGCAAGCAACCGTTCTTTGTTTGGTTGATCAGGCTTTCTGCTCATTACCTCCAGTACCGCTTTGTCTAATCTTGGGATAGAGAAAAGTTTTTTGTTTTTTTTACAATAAAACAAAACTAAGCATATAAGTATGAAATACATTGAAAATAAGTGGAAGAAGTTAGAATATCTGCCTATTGTGTTACACAAGGAGGAACATAAATTTTAAACAGCATTTTTGCATGTAGGCCTACATCTTGACACACGCTGAAATGCATCACATTTTCCCTGCAGATTGTACTGTGAAATAGCACCATAGGGGCCCAACCCTTCTGCAGCTCTTCGTTTTCTACCATTGTAATTGGACCTATGGGACCAAATGGTGGTATTAGATTAGAGAAACCATCCCAAAGAACCAGCCAGTAAAACCACAGTATGGGGTTCCATCTTTCCCGGGTCAACAGCAAGGTTAAGTGTTGTCATGGTAATAAACCAAGAATCTACACTTATATTCAGTCTGGAGTTTTGTTATAGGCTTCCCCTTTGCCGTGGAACTTAATGGATTCCCATGAGCTTGGAATGAGAAATGGGATGGGCGTAGGTGAGTGGGTTCGGATGGTGAAGAGGTTAGAATGCATGTAGAGGGAAGATCTTAAGTTTAGGGACTCCCCAGTATAAAAACATATTACCACACTGTGGTTTTTCTATTGTTTGCTGAATGGCAGATGAACAATGTTTCATGGGCAGACTATGTGTAGGACAAGAGGTTTGTTATGATTGCATAATTGTGTATATATATATGCATGTATGTATGTATGTATGTATGCATGTAAGAATGTGTATATATAAATATATATATATATGTATATATATATATATATATATTTATACACATATATATAT
>JAVQIZ010129438.1:0-28792 GCA_036023535.2 Galaxias brevipinnis | reverse complement strand
TCAGTCCAACTCTAAACTAAACTAACAGCCTCTTGTCAGTATGAGGCATGATACTTCTCTTCCTGTCTCTCTCCAAACACACACACACACACACACACACACACACACACACCACCATCACCACCACCACCACCCCCATCCCATGCCCCAAGGGCCTGTTGGCTTCAGAAAAGACAAGATAGAGTCTGGACAACACCAGGCGAAACAGGCAGAGGACCAAAAACAGAATAGAAAGCAACAACAAAAGAATGAATCCTCTCACCAACCTGTGACAGCACAAGATGTGGAGTATAGGAAGGCACTGTCCTCATAGTTAAAAGGCTTTGTTTAAGAGATACTAGAACCATTGTCTCCTCAGACAGCACTCGAGACTGCACTGATGTTTTTTCAAATATAACAGCAGCCTCATGGTGGATTTACAGTCTCTCATAGCATTTCAGCACATTACAAAAAGGTCAAAAATACATTTCTATAGAGAAAACAAATGTAGAAAATAAAAACGGAATTCAATAGTTTTCATGCAAACTATAAAATGTACCATATTGCAGGACATGGACAACTTAAAAATGCATAAGCTGATGTCAAAGATTAGGCTAGTTTCTGTGACATCTCTTGATTTTAAGAGTTGATTTAACTGCTTTACATATTATATGGATGTGGCTGTAGAGCATGAATTATCCCCTATAAAATCCATTACGTGAAGCCTACATTACGCTTTTGTTTTCAAATTAGCTTGAAACCACTCACCACAGCAACTATCCTTCCACAATTATATCAAACACAGTCAGGTAACCTGTAACTAGACTGACTGCACTATGGATATTTGGCACTGAGTGACACAGAATTAATCTGCATGATGCTATTATCATAACCAAATGTAACAAACAACATATGCATTAGCTTCAGAGATAATCTGTACTTGGGAACTGCCTACTTTCTTTCAATTAAGTTTAGAACTTATCATTAAATAGGTTTTCTTATGCTAAAGCCTCATATCACTATCCACACACATCCACACTTTTTAACACCTAACTGTAAAAATAAAACTATAGCGTTGCCAACTACAAGTGTCTGTCATTGAAAGGATGATAAAAGCTTGGTCAAATCACTTCTGCTCCTGGCACAGAGCCAATTACAGGGACCAATGACCATTGAATTAACACAAAGAACTTGAAAGCTTTTACACTCTGATGCAGAATGAACTCTGGGGATAAAATGCCACACCTTATCTGTAATTTCAGTGGAGCTCACCAGGTTCTCTAAAAAAATTGGCTCACCCACTGTGCAAGTTGTACAGATCTACGAAACTGCTGCTTTTTTTCAGCATTTGTAACTGTCAAAATGCTATACATTTACTACACTACATTACAAATAGTTATTGTTCCCCACAATGTCTTCATAAATCAGCAGATGATAATAAAATCAATTGATGATACATCTTTTCAGGTATTTTCTTCAGATTTTACTATAATAGGCAACCTCTGGAAAACTTAAATGTATTCCTATGCCAATCTAAGACAGGGGGATTTGAATTAACCCCAAACCATGCTTCAAAATCTAAACGATAGTGATAAGACTGAGGGGAAGCCAGTGTATGGAAGAATAGCCACAGAAGACAGAACACATGTGCATCACAGAGAGCTTAGCCAAAAGTCCCACACAAGGGACAAATGGGGCTTCACAAAAGATAATTTGGGGAGCATTTGTATAAGCTGTTTATCAAATTATTAACTGCACAGATGTTTCTGACTGGATTGCAGCTGAACATGGGCTCTGCCATGCAGCGAAACAAAGGTCTACGAAATCATTTGAGAAGTGCACTGAATACTGTATGTGCTATCTACAATTTTTCACAAATATTGCTAACTAACCGAAGTCATACTAACTACAGAGTAGTGTGTTAAGGCCTAGGCTATATGATGAGTTTATTATACAAATAAATAAAATAACAATTGTGGTTGTGGATAATTATGCATACTCCCTATCTCTTTATTTAAATAAAAAATAGATTCCATGTAGCGTTATAGACCTACACTACAAATAATAACGGAAATAACAAACAACGTGTACAACTTTCATCGTGCGACACGAGACATGACTGTATTTTGTATACGATGTATACTGTATTTATAACACAGTTGTAGTTTTAACTGCAGACATGTGTAGAGTAAATATATGTTGCTGTAAAAAAAGGATAATGATAATGGTAAAAACACACACAATGTAATTACAGTTTGGAAATACAACCATAAAGGTGGAACACTATTACACTCTGGCTGCAAGGGTTATGAGAAATGTGCAAGCACCTGCTTATTTGGTGTTGTTGCAGTCGGTTGGAACTTGGTTGTGATGTGGTGTTGGTACTTGGAATCTTTGATAGGGTTCTCAATTGCTTAGAGATAAGTACTTTAGGTTCCACTCTTGTGTTGGCCTGTTTGTTAGCGTTTGAGTTTGTGCCAAATACATAATGACAAGTGTATGTTGGACCTTGTGCACGGGGAACTTGTTATACAATATGAATATGAATCATTATATAGGAGCCATCAGCCCTCATTATTTTTTATAGGCCTAATTCATAGACAGAACAGTAAGATATATATATATATATATATATATATAGTATAGTTATATAGAGATGTGGCGCCAATGTCCGCTACATCAGATTTCTAAATTGCAAGTATCTTCCAAAGTACTGCTTTTCAGCTCTCTTTTTTGCAGAACAAAGAGAAACACAACATATCAATTATACATGCAGGAAGCAAACAAGGGGATTTATACAACAACAAATAGCCTCACAGAGAGATGCTTGTTCTCTCAGTGGGCAGATTAGCATGTTAAAAAGACATCCAAAATCTAGAGTTCAACAGCTAAAGAGCAAATTGATGGGGCTGGAATTGTGGAAATTGCTTGATTAGGGTTTGCACTTGTAGGGGCTGCCAATTACAGTATCAAAGCAGAGAGATATGTTAGTATAGCTGCTCATGACAAAATACTATTCCTGTGACCTTGGCAGCCAAAACATTACATTACGAGACTTTTTTTAGTCTGCACGTGATAACAAAGCTTTACTATAACCACTCATCTTCATTAACAATTTGTATTTTCCTGCTAACTTTAGAAATATTTTGTCAATTATACTAATAACCCTCAATTCATGGATCACATTTTGGTTCACGCACTATATTGATTTATTTGACTGTAAAACGTATCACACAGAATTCTTATTCTGTAATCCAAATATGACTCATGTAAACGCGTTTGAGAACCAACTCTCATCTGCTTGCCCTTCCAACAGATTACCTCACGTGATAGCAGAAACTACGGAGCAGGAACTAAAGGGCCATGGAAGGCAAAATAAAAGATGCCAAGCAATACATATCGCGTTCCCTAGCTGAGTAGCAGATGAGTGTTGTGTAGCACTAGCAACAAAAGATATGCTTGGTCAAACACAAAAGTAGGCAGGCTTAAACGGCACAACGTCCGTCAGTGGTGTGTGTGTGAGAACTCCTGTGCCATTTCTTCGGCAATCAATAATCGCACGTCAGGTCCGAAACGGGAAAGGGGAGGAGACAGAAGGAAGACAGCAAGTGCCACGACCCTAGCTGAGACAGTGGAATTGTATACACAAAAGACCCTAACGCCCTATGAAACACACCGACATATTTATTTCATGCAAAAGGTATTATGCCAATTCATATATTGCCAATTGTCCTTGCCTGTCGAACAGCGTTAAAAGAGAAAGCTAAAAGATCTGACATGTGGCTATTTTAGAAATGGGATTGGCATGTCAAGGAAAGGACAATGTGACCAGACTGACGAGTCAATAAAAGCAGACCAAGATCTTCATATTCAGACCTATTATTTAAAAAACAAATAGCACTCTGGACGTAGATGAGCACGTTGGGTCAAACAATTTTAATTGTTGATGTTGTTAATTGCCAATTAACTTCCTAATAATATAGTGCTGCATTGTCTCATCTAGCAATATTGACCCTTGAAAAACCTGGCAGGAAGTTACGCAAAAGTATTGCGAGGTAACGCAAAACATTACTCTTTTTTTCTACCTGGCACTTTAGGGGCTCCGTAGATTGTTATCAAGGGATCGTATTGTTTTAATATTTCCAGTCATTTATAGTGTAATGCTGTTGGTGTTCCCCGCATTGAGAGTGACCTGGGTTGGAGAAGTATTTCTGGGTTAGGAAAGCATTAAGAGATGGGGTGCATGCAGAGCACTGTGGGAAGTAGCTTTACTATTATTAATGAACAACAAATATACTGCTCTACCGCCCCTCCCTTTTTTCTGTCTGCCAAAGTTACTTACAGTACTTCAATTTTAATATGGAAGTTGGCGCCTGTATTCTGCACATCGTCCAGGAATTACTTTCTGAAAATCAAAGCGCCGAAAGCAGCAATTTGCGCTCAGTTCTCACGTGGTGCCACTATTTACAAGTGGAGATTTCTGGGTAGCCGTAATCATGGCAACCAAAACAAGCGGGCATCACTCGCCTAGTTTTATGCGATGCTTAACACAGTAGCTTGCTAGCTAGCTAGTAATCAGTACAAGGTAATAAACTAGGGTTAACATTAGCTAACTATCCTTACCTACTACAGACATGGCTTTTTGTAGGGAGCAATACTTTGAAAGGATAGGATCGATTCAGCAGAGTATGCACGAGAGGTAAGATTTAACTTATGTCCATTTAACGTTAATTTACGTGAACGTAAGAACCTGCATGCCATGGCTTGGTGGCGGGTTTCCTTGTCTTTAGCCTTTATTAGCTAGCTACCAGCAACTGAATACATATTAAGAGAATACATTTGTTGTAACGTTAATTCTGGCCACAATATTGTCTCACTTCATACATCTGTAGATAGGATTTGTTGGGGCTAACCTAACGACGTTAGAAAACACTATACATGAACTTCTAAACCTGAACCCGACTGAGCCACATTAGCTATCTACCTAGCTAGTTAACTAGAACGACACAAGCTGTGTAGGTTCTGGCAATCTGCTGGCTAGCTTACACGTTAACCTACTAGATACCCAGTTGACACGGTAGCTGTATAACATATGCTTAACCAGCTACATTACATGCAATATTACATAACATGTTCAGTTAAAACAGATAGCTAAAGCTACATTAGCTTGCAATATTATGGTGACGTTAAGCAACCTTAATGACACAAGTTAGCCTATACACACTACACAATCATTACATTGGGTAATTTAGGCTAGTCTTAGCAGTAATGCACCTACATTGTCTGTCTTTCCCTAGGGAGAAAAAAAGACTTGGGTTGGAGAGGGAGCTGTTTGCTCACTCTTCATCTGATAAAAGAGTGTAGGTCATGTTTAAATCATACCATACCTTCGTAATTTTCTTTGGTTGTTGTGTCAATTTGTTGTATAAGTATGTCAATAACAATCTACAACGCCCATCTATAGCAAAGACTCGTAATATTAATTAGACTGTATTTGCTTGCGTATCCACATTAAATTTGCTTGAATTCATATTAATTACAAAACAAAAGTCAGCAGCATGTGTCACTAGCCTTATACTCTAGCCACATTTTACGTACATTACATGTAATATATTGTTGTGTTGTTTAAGAAGTCCTCCATAATTGACCCTCTGATAGTTCTAATCGGAAAAACGAATTTGACTGGATGTTACTGGAGTTGTTTTTAAAGCAAAATGAATATATCGGTACGAACACTTTATTATTTCTTTGACATAATAATAATTTTCTTTGCCACCAGTTCACAGATCAAATTTGCCAAACTTTGTGGTTATCTCAAGGAAATTCGTGAAAGGGAAGCACAAGCCAAAATCAGAAATCTTAAAATTCTGACAGATGTGCAGTGCATTGAAAAGAGTATGAAGGAACTGCATCCTGCCTGTGGCCCTCTACGCCAACAACAGGTAGTATACTCATACATAGGTTCTGTGACGCCATGGTTTTGTTGATTGCATTATTGGGGCCCTTTGACACAAACAAACAGACACAACAAATGTAACAGACAAAAGACAATTCAAGCTATATTTGAACAACATTTAGGCTTTATTGAAGGAGAGTGTGCTCACGAAATGGAACTACCAGGTCTATAACTAATTCACGCCTGCTGCATCATTGCAGTTAGGAAATCATGTAGAAATGCACCGGTGACTCCCTTGTGAACAATTAGGAAAAACAAACATAATCACACTATATAAAAACTTTAGGCATAGACTCCAATGGTGTCTCTTTTCAGTGGTTCTCATCCTTTGACTATCATAGGTGCTGGATCGGATTTCTTTCAGTTTAAAATAATTAAAAAATAATTTCCTTTTTCACTTTGCATGTTTTACATTATTAACCAACTACCTTGGCAAGAAATACTGATACAAAAAGTCAGACACTGGGTGGTCTGACAATATTTTCTAAATACCTATCTAATAATAGTTTAAATAAGCACAGTGACAGCAAAGCTCTTGTAAAAGTGCAGACCGAATTGCTGCAGAAAGATTCAGTATATCCTTATGATAAATCTTGCTATAGAGATAATTAAAAGCTTACTCTGAACCGAATGCTTTTTAGACATTATAATGAAAAATATTAAAGGTATCTGTTCAATTACTTTGCATCATCATCTAATTAGTATACACTGTAGGGATATTTAGTCTCAATAAACACTCAAAAGCTGCAATTTATCACTGCAAGCAAATTGAGCAAGAGAGAAAACAATGAGCGAGATTATCACTTAAAACTCAATGGTGTTCACTGCTCAACAGCTTAATATCAAATTAACAAAATTGGTTAATTATAACTCGCCAAATTAATTGCTTGATATTGAGACACTGGAGTGCTCCAGAGGTTTATTTCCTCTTCCCTCAAGCAGCTGTTTAGTCTGTTTTCTATAAATTTGTGGTCTATTTTCATGTTTTTTTTATTTTAGCTTTCCTGTCTTTTTAATACTTTCATACAATTAATACTATTTATCACTATGGTCACTTTTAGTGGCATTGTAACATTTCTTGCGTTGCATCAATTGTTGTTACACAAAATTGCATAAAACATGTAAAACTCTGCACAAAATAAAAAGTAAAGACACACACACAAGCAAGCACACGTCTTGCATACATACATCACACCATTGCGTAATTTATTACTGGTTTGTCACTTACTGGACAACCAGTGCAAATGGATAACAAGAGTAGTAAGCTAATTAGCAATTTTCATTAACAAAAGTAGCCTTCATAAAATAAATTGGTATTGTTTTGAAGAAAATGCCTGGGATGTTGCTGGAGTTAATCCAGTGCCCTTAACGGCGCCATTAGACTGTTTAATTGGAGTTGGGATTAGGGCAGTCAGTCTGGCTACTCAGATAATTGATTAAGAGTGTTGGCAGCCACCGTGGAGCACACTCACCAGGGAATACTTGTGGTGACTGACACTTACGCTTTGAACACATTTTGAATTTCACCAACTCATTTTCAATCATGTCTAAATATGTTTTCATTTTTAAAATGCAGTTTTAGTACATAAAGCAAACCAATTGTTTGTATTTAACATCAATCAATCCAAATGACATGATATAGCAATGAATAATAAAATGCATAACTATAGTCAAAGTCATTATATTTTCTTGTAGTTAACACAGAAGAGTAAAAAAAAAGTAAAACATTTTTTTCTTCCAGGCTGAGTGTCTGAATAGAATTTCCAAATGTATGGCAGCAAGGAAAAACAAAAATGAAAAACACTTTGCAATGGACAAGGTAAGAAATATTTTAATTTAATTATCTTTGCTTAACTGGGTCAGTTTGGTAGATAAAATGAATGATTATAATAATTATTTAAGTCTTTGTTTGTTTGTGGTACTGCAATAGTCTGGGGAAAGACATTAGTTTCCTATTCTTGAATGTATGTTTTTCTTATCTAATAGCATTGCATTACATTACATTAAATTAAGATGTTGGCTAATTGTAATGTAAACACATTTATATAATTTTATAATGCAAAAAGTAGTTTTAGTTTTGAATGATTCGTTCTTTCTACAGTATACACAAGGTTAATGCAAATCTTAACTACCATAATATGTTTTCAACCCAGGAACCGCAAAAAAGTAACATTATGCCAAGCAACTATGTGAGGGAGCCTACTTTTAAACTATGTATCTGTCTTAGTACATATGTCTAATCCTGGTTAGTGTATCTGTACAAGTAATGTAGTTCAAGCCCATAACTGCTTCTCCCTTCACTTAAAGCAGTTAAAGCTCTTTTAGATGAAATGTCTAAGACATCTCATAATAACTTGGAGCATGCTGTCTAGAGCAGTCACTTGTGACTCTGTGCAAAACCCCCCTTAGCTGGGCGATATTGTAATCAGCAAAATGGTACCGTCACTCCATTATGCATACAAGCCACTGCTGGCAGTGTGCATGTCCCTCAGGCAGCAGCATTCATTAAGAGAAGCTTACCGGGCTGAAAGCTGGAGACAGATGATAACGGGATATGATTTTCATATTTAATACATTCCTTGGAAGAGCACGCGTGTGCCGCAGATTGATAGAAGAATCAATTGCTACTTTAGTGAAACACTTTCTACTTTGCCCTGCAGCTACCGATGGAATCACTCAGCCAAGAAATTAACTTTTCCTCTTTTTTACCTTCTTTGTGGATCTGCTGGGCAGACTGCATGGTTTACAGTGAATGTTATTAGGCAGCTAACTGTTTGGTATTTAAGACTCTTATCAGAAAAGAAACAGAAGCCATGCTTTTGGTTATTTTATTTGTGGGAAGTTTTTTTATATATGTTTCTGCCCCCTTAGTGCCATTGCAAACATGTATCACAACTGGTGTAAAGGATTTCCAATAAGATTAAAAGTTAAAACATTGATTGGGAAATATTAATCTGAAAGATGATTCGGGAATAATTCTGACCTTGACCGAAGTATACTTTTCCTATGATGGGTCAAAAAATAAGAAAATGTCTGGAGCTATGCTTTTTCAAGGAAGTTCCTGCAATTATTTACGATAAATTAACATGAATCGACATTTGAATTGTAGACCACTTTTAAGGATTGTTCATAGGAACATTTAAGAATCATTAATTTAAGCACCAGGTTTCAATCAAAATGTAATATTTGAAAATGTAATAAGACTGAACTCTAAAACACATCACCACAATTAAATTGTTTGTGAACAGAGTTAATGTCCTATTCAAATCATTTATTTATTATGTGTTCTTAGGCTCCTGCTTTAGATGGGCTCGATCAAAATGTTTCCCTCTCTCATTCTCCCAAAACTTCCCAACTGGCCCCAATATTCATGGCTCGTCAGACGAACAGAGGTTCTGTGGGCGAAGAAGCTGTCACAAGTGTACACTCACACCAAGCATCACCCATTTGTAGCACAGGCCCCACGGAATGCCTGCAAAGTGGCCTTTTGAAGGACTCCAAAGTTTCCAGAGAGGCCGCTCCCAACAGCCGAGCGCATTTATCAGATGACATTTCAGGCTCAAACGATTCCCTTGATGGCTATAATTTGAGCGACAAACATGAAAGGATGGAGGCAGTGGTTCCATCTGTACGTGCCTTAACAGCTGAGGCCAGTGGGCCTTTTAAAGGTGATGAACAAGGGCCTTCACCTCGAGTGACCTTGACAAGGCCTGAGAAGAATACTTCATCTCCTAGCAGCTCTATCCTTATGTGTGCCAGGAATTCAGTAACAGAAAACGCTCCCTCTAGAGAGACTGCCCATCAGAAACTCATAAAGGAGAATGTTGAGAAAGGTCTTAAGAGGGCAACACCTGAGACTGAATTCAGAAAAGAATCTCAACATGAACCAGGTTTGTGATCTTATTTCTCAAAGTTATTGCATGTCGCCAAAAAACTGTAACTGTGATGTTTTTTTTTCTGAATTTGGTACACTGGAAACCCTATGCGATTTGTTAATTTCAAAATTTGAGCGTTACAATTAGACATTCCAGAACTTTCTCTTTGTTTTCAGGAATAGGTGACGTGATCAGTATACCTAGTTCCAGTATGGAGTTGTCTGTAACCAGTGGCAGTGACCTGTCAATTTCTCTGACTGACTCTGAGCTGGAAGATTTACCTCACAGTGTGGTCAAACTAAACACCCCTACCAAAATTGAATCTAGCTCGACTGGCCCACCTGAAAACATGAAAACCAAAAAAGAAAGTGAGCAGCAAAGTCTGTACAGTCGGGAATTATCTGTCGATGAGTCCAAGAGTATAAGACAGGATGTACAGCTTTCTAGCTCTCCAAAAGGATCATCAGTCAGGTATGCTCCCATCAATCACAATTGTTGGTAGTTAGTGTTGTCAAAGTTTATCATACATGCTTGTGTATTTCATGAGGATTATATGGCAACTGACGTTATTAACGTTAGCTTGTTCACTAACTTTAGCTTGATTGCTTAGCATACTCTCTGGTGTGATTTGGTAATGTTTTTGCTGATCTTACATGCACAACTAACTGGCAATGTCAGTCATGATGACATATCAATATAATTTTACTTCCCTTAAAAAAAAACTTGTATGGAACCAAATTTCATTTTCAGGTAATTTTGGCAGGAAAGGCAGTATTATTATTTAAAAGCACTCAGTAAATTCATTAAATAAAGAAAATTATTCTTGAATCATATTCAACAGCAAGCTTTTCCTCTTTTGTTTTATCTATCAAAGTTTATTTTTTATTGATTCCTAGATTCCAAATATGAAATGGTTAGACATTGGGCTTGTCGTTTATTTATTTATTTTATTTATTTTGAAATATCCATGGCAAAATGGCAAAATAGTGTACAGTTTTAGTCAGTGTGCAGTAATGCAGTCTACTGTACTGCAAATAACTCTTTTTAAAGATACTTTTTAGGGGTTTAAGAATATATTGATTCACTTGAGTATCATGATATTATGTTTAGCGATACTGTATCGATCCTGGAAAACACGGAATAGATTCCTTTTTTATACATTTTTTGGGGGGGGGGGTGTTTTCATTTTGTTTTACTATTAATGTTCTTTTACTAATATAGGCAAATGTTATTTATTTGCTCAAACTGCACCAAAAGCTGTGCAATGATGTTGGAATTTACAGGGACTTTGATAAATACAAATGGAGGTCCCACTGTTCTGCTGGCATTCATGTAAAGCAAGTAAACTCTTCTTTATATTACATAATATAAGTTTTCCAAAGATTAGATAAAAAAATTGCATTATCGTCTTGCACCCACACGGTATCTCCATATATCGAATCGCAGCCCATGTATCGTGATACGTATCGTATCGCCAGATTCTTGCCAATACACACCCCTAATGATAAATACGACGCTACGGAGGTGTAATGTTCCAGCTATTCCAATCTTAACTGGATGCATAGTTATGATGATGTTAGAAGGGACAACATACACTACCGCCACATCTGAAGCTGACGAGAGAGGACCATGGTGGTGGGGTGTCATGCTCCAAAAGTCTTCTCAGCTCTGCTTGGCAGAAGCTCTGGCGTACCACCTTATAAAGACAGCTCAAGACCCGTGACCAACAATATTGCATTAATCCAAGATAATACTGTAACAGAACAATTTTCTGGTTGAGAGACCCCGGAAAGTCCCAGTGGAGGAGGACATTTGTGGCTTCATAGAGTGTTGTGGAGGGTGGGCATGTGGACAGCACTTAGAACTGCAAATCCACAGTGTGGTGGCCTCTGAGTTTCAAGATTGTTTTGGATGGCAATTTAGGTAGCTATGTGGAAGAAAACAGTCTTTAAGTTCTTTATGTATGTAAGCAGTTGTAAGAATCTATTCAGAATTAATCATAACACAAGCATTGACAAGGGAAATATAACTTGTTTGTCAATAGACCCTCCGATACCAACTACTATCTAAGACGAGAGTCCCGTCCAAGGACTTTCACAGAATGCTTATACCCAGGCAACAACATGTTCCTGGCTTAGTATAAACAGGTGATAGCGATGAAGGAATTGAGTGAAACCGTCATACATTCAGCCCTTATCAACCGACCAGGCATGGTGGTGCCATTCATATTCTAGAATATGATTAAGATGATTATGTCACTGCAATAACTAATATGGCAAACAATAAACAATAATTATGCAAATCATTACATAAACATATAATTATTTCAACAGCTAGTTATGGTGAACTTAATGTCAATCACTTTCCCCTAAACATAATGTGCAGCTTTCCAAGAAATATGCCATTTCATAAGCATACTATTTCTTCTTTGTCAAAAAAAGCCAGATCTCCAGTTAGTTGTGAAGCTTAAACATGTTATTTCACAAACTTTGTTTGTGCACCTTGTTGTATCTGTGACAACAGCGAGGGTGACACTCTTGGAAACTGAAATTATGCAGAGATGTTTTTTGTCTTTAGATGGAATAGCCTAACTGATGTCTGTGTCTACAACAGTTATTTTGTGTATGGACATGTATACTGACCTCAAGGAATTGCAGTAGGGTCAGGGAAATGGTGGTGGTGCATTGGGGCTCTGCTCTCATTAGTAACTTTGGTTTGTGTGGATGTGGAGGAAACTAGACTTTGATGTAAAGCACAGAGCCTTCAGACTGCAGTGCTCTATGCCTTTTCGCTACGTCAAGGTTAGAATTTATATCTCTCCCCATTCAGCTCACCAGCAGGAACAACAAGCCCTAGGCAATTCATTAGATTATCCCATTATATTTCCCTCCAATGTGGTCAGGGTGAGTGAGTGCAGGATTCAAGCATTAGTAAATTTTTTTATTATTATTCTCCCATTGCGAATCGACTACTTTATAATACTGCAACACATGATAGCAAAACCGGTAGGATTTATTACAACCTATGGTTTGTCTTGACTGGTTTTATGCTTTGTTGGTTGGTTGATTGTTTGACAATATTATGATTTATGAATTATGATTATGACATGGCAACACAAAATCTGCTTTTCTCCATTAGCTATTGTAGCACTGTAGTGAGCACACCATAATTGGACTATTTATTTGTTGGATTGTACATACATTTGCTGCTTTAAGCCTCGACACAACAGTCGTGTTTCCTCTTTCCCTTTTGTATGGTTGACACCTGTGACACCAATCACTCAATGTGAGATCATCCCATGTGGCAAATCACCAAGGAGAGTCCACTATTCATGGTGTCAGAGTAATATCTCTAAGAAGAGGCTGACCTTTCTCCCCACTAACAAAACGCTCCAGAGGGTGCTGGGATATGGACACACAGCTATGCCTAAAGTGAGCTTGGAGACTTTACGACAGAACCCTGATAACAATACGGCAAGAAAAAAAGTTCTACAGCACACAACAAATTCACTTTTTTTTCCTCTCTAAAGGTCTCTTTTTGAAGAGCACTGACAAGTAAAGTGGATAGAAAGATGATGACTATTTCAAGGCCCACACTGACTGAGAGGGAGAAAACGCAGAGCTTTTGCCTATACTACTTCAGCCGCATTGAAGAGGACTTAGCGCAGATGGATTGTGCACTACAGAATGTCATGGATATAATTCAAGCTGCCAGCTTAATCAGGATGTTACCAGGAAACAACCTGTCAAAGAGAAAAAGCAATTGTTTGCTGACCCCTGACCTGGGAGCCCAGTATAGGTTGTCATACATTCCTTTTGCCCCTTTCATGTTTGGGGCCACAGATTTCAACTTGGGGTTTTTGGGGGAATTCAATGAGGGCCACCCAGAGCTCTATGCTCAATAAAGAGATGGATTCCCAAAATCCATGTGCATTATCCATCTTTTTTTTTTCTTCTATGCGGCATCTTATATTTGACTCTTTATGATTGAAGGTCAGGATTGTTAAATTGAACAACTTAATGTAGTTGAGATATTTGAGTTCTCAAATGTCTTGAAATTTACCTCTGTATTGCTGTTGACCAGCCTCATTCTACCAGCCAAATGAAATGATGTATTTGCCTCTATAACCTTTCACTCACTTATCTAGACTTCTAGTTCAATAGTAAAAGGTTGCGAAAGGCACACAATGCCCTTCAGCAGACCTTGAGGACTTCTGTGAAATTGCCCCCAAAAAGCTAAAATAATCAATATTTTTGCCTCCTAAACTTAATATTTTCTGTATCATTCAGTCCAATGTTTGACACAACCTGTTTTTTAGACTGTCGCTAGAGGGGCTTTTTCATCTAATGGAGAACATTGAAGGACGACTTTGTGGTGAACAAACACAGATCTACTCTTTGGCGTCGATAAGCTCAAGACAATCCAATGAACTGATCAGGTACATTAGCATGAATAGCTGTGTGTTAACAAGTCTAACTGTATGTTTATAGTATGCAATGAAATGAAGAAAAGTAATATATGTTTGCTAGCTCATCAGACCTTTTCTCACAGGAATGAGATAAAGCTTTTATGATGTTTTGCCAAGGGCCATCCTTGCTCCGACAATACAACATGCACACACTCATTGACACACAGGCATAAATATCTTGGTTTCTATGGGTTTGAATTGTCATTGTAACTATCACAAGTTCTTTATTATTATGGTTGGTATTTCATTGATTTTGCTTTTTTATGGTATTTTTTATTATTGTATCCCCTATAAAGACAAACGCTGTAGTACTATCACTATCAGACAGCACACGGTTGTGCAGTTAATGTCATTTATATAATTTTTTCCTGTGGCTGTGGCTATGTCTGGGTCTTATTTGTACGTGTGTGTGAGCTCTTAGCAGCTGCTGGCAGTGTAAACCCCTGACCTGCAAGGCTAAGCCCAGGGATCCTTGCGATAGCTGACTGTTCTCTGTATATTGGACAGCCTTTGTAACAGCGGAGCAGGCTTGAATGACGAGGACCTTGAAGCATGTGGAGCAGTCGTCCTTCATCAGCTTCAGAGGTTGTCATGGAGCACGTCAAAGGGCTGTCTGCTTCCACAAGACCTAGTTAGTGCTCACCAGTCCACCACCAAGCCCAGTGAAATAAGGTACGTTTTTTTTTTTTTTATGTGCCACCACAGAGATATTTACCGTTTGATGTCAAAGCTTTTTGAATTGAGCTGGATTGTTGAAAGTGTTTTTCATCTTAATAAAACATATTATTGGGTAGTGAGATTGCAAAATAGATATTTGTTACAAGTTATGTTTGATCATTAATAGTATTCTTTTAGAAATAGCTCACTTAGGTGAAGATTATAGATTGTTTTAATTAGCAAGTTCTTTATTTTTTGTCTCCTATTGTATGTACTGCAGGATTGTTTCATTGGTCAAGAAGCCCATGTGTTACAGCCTCAGTTCTTTTCAATATTGTCTTCGAGCCTGTCTGTTTGCACGTGTGTGTTTGTGTTTGTGTGTGTGTGTAATGAGTTCCATCGGTCATAGTTATTCACTGCAGTGCTATCAATGTACTACAAGTTCAATAGATCAATCCCCAGTTTCTTAATGAAAAGGTGGTTCATTTTAAAGAAGAATTCCGCTTTTTAAGACCAACGGCTGTAGACGCCATATGTGATTACTTGACTGCCTCGCTGCAGTGCAGAATATGTAGGAAAAAAGGGACATGTTTTCAACACTTTCTGAGATTGTATCAAGTAACTGCTTCCATGTGTTGTTCCATGAATCTAAAGGTCATTTGCACAGGAGCGTAATGTCATAAGTAAATGAAATGTGCTATCTGGGCCTTTCATTCCTTTTGATAAAGACAAATCCTACGCCTTCTGTGCGCCATTGATTTCCAAGAGACCTTTTCTTTCTGTGTGTAGTTACCTGGCTGAAGAAATCCATTGCATTTCCAGAGGAACTTTTATTTTTATTTTTTTATGAACATTTATACTCTCAGTTTATGGATAGCACACTTAGCTTGCTTTACTGTCTTTGTGTTCTCTGTGTACATGGTTGCTGACAAGACTTGTGATAATGCCAAGGAGAGTCAGCTAGCTCTTTAAAGCATCTATGAATGGTTAATAATTAACATAACAGGCAATTACTTTTCATTTGCTTTGTTATCTGCATAATAACATAATTCGTGTTTTTTTTGTCTTTTTTCTTTTCAAGTCTGTTTATTAGGGCTGAGTATCGGCACTGATCTCCCAATTCGATTTCGATTCAATATCGATTCAATATCAATAAATTGGAACACTGACAACTGGGCTCAAAGCAAAAACGTTTTATTAAGCAATATAAATATCCAACACTGATACACCACAGTGTTTTGGAATTGAATATAGTGTGTATTCCTTCCCTGTTCTCTATTCACATAAACCCCGTAATAGGGGCTATATTTAACAGGAGACTGCCTTCTCTTAAATAACATTTTAAACATATAAACAAACAAACTAAACATAAATAGGCTAGTTTTTTGCATGGTAGATTAGCTGTACAATAGTCTGTCACGAATCCGACTATAACACTTTGGTGAAAGTAACAAACCTTTTTCGTCTTTTAATGGTTTGTTAATTTCCGTATGATTTCACTGCACGGGAAACTAAACAAAAGTTGGAAGTATCCAACGCATGCAACACATCTCTCATTGAGAACGATTAAAGGCGTATAACGTTTAGTGAAATCTACACTCATTCCGTAAAAGCATTGATTTAAAAGATCAATCTCGTTTAAGAATCGATTTCGAATCAACCAAATGAAGATCGGGATTAATCAGAAAATCATTTATTTTTTGCTGCAGCTCCAGCCTCCCTCCTGATGCTGCTCCGCTGTGGGATGGCTGGTTTAAGCATGCTCTCCGTCTCAAGGAGCAGCGTGTCCTCAGCATCGAGCGCCTGGTTCAGCTGTTCACTCCACTGCTGCTTGAGCGCCATGCCACCTACGGTCAGCAGGTAGGGTCTGGAACACACACACTCAAAATTAACAACACTTCTTTTTTAAATAAGAAATATGGTTGTTTGGTTGCTGATAGTTTAGAAGAGGTTTGCAGGTACCAGGGCCCCTCTTTGTGCCTGGTAAGTGAAACCCAGCACATCCTACTCATCAGATTACTCCACAGCATGACCTTGACCAAAAAGAAACCCTGACCCGTGCACTAATCACAAATAACAGGCTCTGCCCACGCTCCTTTCATCCTGGGGCTTATTCTCCTGAAAAACACAGGCCTTTAATTTGTTATTAGCTGAAGTATTGCCGTGGCCCAGGCCTATGTGAATGAGGAGGCCATTTAGAGCTTCTTCACAACAGAGGCAGGAGTCTTTGAAATTCCCCACTCATTGACCTTGCAGTGGAGTATGGCCAATTAAACCGGGCAGGAAATTACAGTGAATATTCACGTGGCCCACTTAAGCCGATAGACGATGCCAAAAATAAGCACTCCTACTGTAGCCAATATCTGTGCTGTCATCTTGCTACCCTTTCATAAAGCAATGCCTCCTACAATTTTACTTGCTAAATCAGAAAGTAGACCAATCTGTTTTGCATTTGATGAATGATGATTAATATTTCCCTCGAAAAGAAGGATGCCGGTTATTGTTTATTTGTTTGCTTATTTCAAAGCCAATCTCTATGGTACTCATTTCTATTCAATTTCCTGGATGGGCTTGCTTGTGCTTTAGTTGTGGTTCTTGTAGCAGCGAGATGTCGCTGTGACATCTCTGAGAGTCAGTGAGTGAGAGTCTGTAGAGGCTCTTGAAAATATGAACTGACAAAGGGAAGAGGGGCACTGCCACCCTGATCATTGTGTCCAAGAGCATCAGGAAAAGCCTGAGTGTAAATTCTCTCTCTCTCCCCCCCCCCCCCTCTCTTTCTCTTTCTGTCTCTCTCTCTCTCACACACACAAACACACTCCTGTCTCACATACAACAGATCATTCTCCTACACTCTTACACACGAGAGCAAACAGACATTTCTATTCACATCTTGCCACACAGTCTGGCCAATGTGACAAACAGGAGCATGCAGCTCACATGCACACTCAAAGAGGCCCTTTGAATATTCAAGTGCGAGCAGTTGCATTCATTGGTTTTTAAAATGCACTGGGACTAAGAGAGCTCTCGGTCCGTGGTACATTTGACTAAATATGAAAAGAAAGAAGATATATCAGGAACAAGGATCAAGACCGTTTTGATAGTGCGAATACTAAGTGGCTAGATTGTGGCTCCCCCCTTCTTAGAATATGAAAGCACATACAGACTGTCACTCTCCAAGTGACCCGCTGATAACAACTCAAATTCTACTTAAAGTTTGTCTGCGAGCAAATCCTCCTGATCATCCCCTTCATATTAGTGCTCATTAAAAGTTGTGATCCGCCGCCTAAGGCTGAGAGGCAGTCTTTGATGCCGGAGAGAAAGCGAACGCGAGACCTATCTCTCTCTGATGATGGCTGGATTGATACAGAAAGGAATCGGTGTGTGGCATCTCCTGCTCCTCATCACACAGAACAGCTCCTCTTAATTGTGTATCCCCATCTCCTCAGAGATAAATAAGTGGAGAGGGAGGAAGAGAGCAGTTTGTCTCAATCCTCTCAGCCGTGAGAGGAGATAGCGGAGCGTGTTGCACATTAACAGCAGCGTGATTGCATTCTTTAGGCTTGCTTCTAATCTCATGGATGAGAGGAGGGTTAGAGAAAAGTATGTGAGCGAGCAAGAAAGGAGGACAAATTATGCAGGAGAAATAATCTTTTTTGGGGGGGAGGGGGGTGAAACGAGAGAATTTCTAAAGTTATTTTCTGTGTGTTTGAAAGTGCTCTGCAGCAGCAGCCGCTCTGTAAGCAGAGCCAGAGCTCGGCTAAATGACTTGCCTAATCGGTAGGAGTTCAATTTGACGCTCCCTTTACATTGTGGGAGCAATTAGAATGTGCTTTTAATTTGTGCTGCTCACAGGCCAAAGTGCTGCTGAGGACACTTCTGTCCCGGTCGAGTGAGGAGTGCCCCTCGGCGGAGGAGAGTGAGTCGTCTTCCTGTGGCCTGCCCTCCTTCTTGGACGACAGCAGAGCGGCGCGGCTGGGCTGTTCAGTCCTTGAAACGCCGTCTCCCGAGGTCCAAGGTCACTATCACAGTACTAGCACCACCCTAATGCTGCGACACTTGGCAGACATATTTGTCAAGAATAAACCTCCCCCCCAAAAATGTATAACGTTATCATGTTGTTAGTGCTTGCTTATTCCATATAGCAGTGGATTTGAGTAAATATTAATAAGAACATTTGTTAGACTTTCTGTTAAATGTAAAAACTGTAAAAAATAAATGTTTTCTTTTACGAATGTATTATCAGCTTTATGTGTGCTGTAAATTTAAGTAAGACCAGAGAACATAAGATGCAACCCAGACGGTTTGACATAGTTAACATACATAAAGTGCAATAACGAATTACTAATGTTTTCTGCAGGGTTACACAGCTGTCTATGCATATAGTAGTCAGAAAGTAGGATAGAAAGAGAATTGAATCAATTATAAACTTATGTTCCTTTCATGCCATTACCGATGGCAAAATAAATAAAACATCCTCACTGTGAAAAAAATCACTTCCACCATAGGCTTTATTTCCTATGGATCCCTCACAGCATCAGCCTTCATAGAACCCTCTATTCATAGCTAAAGAAAGCCCCCAGTTTCAACCCCCCCCCCCCCACACACACACACACACCTTGTCTCTGCTTCTTACTGTGGGCTACCCTTTCTTACAGGACTACAAAGTGCTGAAGAGGACAGCCAGGACCAAAGCCCTGTGGAAAGTATTCCTATTAGAGGTAAAAAGGCAGCGCCAGAGCCCTGGCATTCACAGTTCTTGTGTTCTCGTTTGTTTTCCTCCCACAGCAGTGGATAATAGGCTCTTTTGAATGAATGGCCAAGGCAGGATGATCAAGGTGAATCTAGGGTCAAAGTCCCACCTGAAGAGCTGCGCTAGTTCTCTCTAATTATCTTGGAGAAAACAGTGTCCGTGTTTTCAGACCAGTCTTGGGTGCGGCAAAATGTAAAATTCGCAGGCCACGCATAATGCGAGCGGTTTAATTGTCCAGACCACAGGGTGCAAGCCAGACAGATCTGTCATAGGTTCTCATTATCTCCTAAACAATACTGCGGCAAAGCTGACTTGAAAAAGACAAGATGTGAAGGCATCGTGAAAGCGCCTGGGGCGTCCGTCCACAGCACAATCTCAGAAATGCAAAGCGATTTGCTATTACACTTGGCTATCAGATTCATTCTTTTATGTCCATGCATCCCTAAAGTGCATGACCAGCGAAACGAGTCCAGTGTCCAATTGCAACTAATCAAAAGAAGAGGAAAAAGAGCTATTCCCTGTGTAGTTTTAAAAAATATGACTAAGCCACTGCTGGAAACAGGATAGTGAGCAATGTCTGTCTCTGCTATCATGCTGTCCCTAGAAACCAGCAGTAATGACTTGTGGCCTAAAGGCTTGACAAGTCATTGTAAACAACTCATTAACACACCAAGTATAGAAGCTTTATACGGGGACTGGATTTAAATGCAGATTTTTTTTGTGTTTTCTTTCAAACCGTCTTAGTCCCAACAGCAAGATATGGTGTGCTTTGATTTGCAATCTTGACATTTGTCCTCTTAAGAGAATGGGCCAGTGTTTATCTATGCAAGTTGTACAGATTTCCCCCACTGCCTATGTGCACTTGTCAAATATGATACCTACTCCACTGTGCATTAAGGTCATTATGAGCATTTCTAGAACAGAAAATCAATCAATGCCTTCCTTGCAGGGGTGCTGGTCGACGCGATGCAGAGATAATGTGAGAGGGTGATTACCGTCTCGTGGAAACTGACGGTGTATTCACTCGGCTTAAATCAACAGCTTAGGCTAGCCGCGTAGTGTTTTCACCCCTTCTGGTCAACAGTTGCAAAGACACAGCCCGATGGAGCGTGTTTTCTTGTCAAACAGAAAACCTCTGAAAGTTGGAAACCAGGGCCTTGAACAAATATTTGACTGGTGTGTGTGTGTGTGTTTGTGTGCGTGTGTGCGTGCGTGAGTGCGTGCGTGCATGCGTGCGTGCGCGCGCATGGGTGGGTTTTTGTTTTATTTTTTCAGAGACGAAAGCGTATCAGCTGCTTAAACAATCTGCCACTCAAGAAAGGCTTCAGAGTTCTGGAGAGGAAGAGAGAGAGGAGGAGGAGGATGTGGCAGGTAAGACATTGGCCCACCAACTATGATGCCAGATAGACAGAAGAAGCTAGCCACTGAAGCCTAACCTCAGGTCAACACCGTCCATATGTCTCATAAAGTCTAATAAAAGAAGTCTCACAAAGACATTTCCCATATATATAAAGATTTTAAATGGGATTGAGGCTTTCAACCTTGAGCCATTAGCAGTGATGTGAATATGCATCAGAGATAACCTTCTAATACGATGCACAAATCAAATTGTTTGATCCGTCTTGTTTGCTCTTTCAAGGAATAAATGACATTCAGACAGAGGACATGGGGAGGGTTGAGCGCTCCTCACATCAAGACCCTAACCCCCGGTAAGAACATTGTCATTATCCAGCGGGCCACAGGAAATGGGCCACCAGACACCAAAGTGGTTGATGTACATTTGCATGGCACTCTCATAATACCCAGTTAATTTCCATAAGATCAAGGGGGCTGCCACCCATTAACTCGTAGATGAAAACAACGAGTCCCTTCACACTCACTGTTAGTAGGGTGCATCAGATTTCAGGAAGAACTAAAAAGCAAAGCATGTATTAGATAAACAGATCTCACCGTCTCAAGGTTTGTCCTAAGAGCACAAACAGGCATAAAGTCAAGAGGGGAATCAGAGACAACTGTTTTGGAATGAGGAGTCTCAAGTATTGGGCCAAGACGAACATCCTTTCATTTTTTCATCCTTGAACTGCATTTAGAGATGCTCAAATCAGAGCCCTGAGTGGGTCGAAAAAGAACATCTATCGGTAAATAGCTTGCTGTTGGCTAACGCTCGGCACGTCACATTTGAATATCAACACGACTTCATCAAATGTGCAATTGTGCAGCGCGGATCCTCAGAGCGCCTCTTCACTGGTAGCCCATTTGGGCTCTAGTAATGGCTGGGTAAACGTTATGAGGAATAATCTTCTCTGATTTCATGTGATTACTGGGCACCACGCTGACACAAGGGCCTGAAGTCTGCTTCTGCCTGGCCAGGGCAGCATGCTCTTCCTGTCAGCCTATTAGCCCAGGGAAGGGCATAATGGCCTGGCTCGATTGAGCCGCTGATGTCTGCCCTGCCCGCACCAATGACTGCCCTCGTTAATAAACATGAGCCAATTTCAGGCCCAGACCCACTCAGATGGCGCTTTCTCCATGTCATTAAGGCACGTGGGAATCCCACAGTTTAGGTGATAAAACAAAACCCTGGAAAACTACAGGAAAGCGGGACGGAGAAGCATGAGCCCTGGTGAGCTGCCTGCCACGCACATGTATTTATATACAAAATGGGACTAATGAGTAGTTTTGCATGCGTGACACTCTAATATCACCCAGGATTGGAGGGACACTGCTACCTAAGGGCTGCTGGTCACTATCATCTTCTCGCTGCTCTTCCCTTTCTCCTATTTTTTCCCCTCTTCCCCTGGATGCTTACATTTAAGCATTCCACTTACCGCAGTCACTTCTTGCGCTTTATTGCTTCTACAAGTGGTCTGGAAGCCCTGCACTTCAGCAGCAGCCGAACACTGCAGCATGCTCTGCCCTCCATCTCGCTCGTCGGCTTATCCTTTACTTTCTCGTTTTCCCTCTCCCTTTCGTCCTATCATGCTCTTCTTTCGTCTGTTCCTCTTCCCTCGTCCCCTCACTTGTTAATTATTAGCTTTATGCTGTCTGTGAGCTGATGAGTCACATCAAGCGGGGACGTAGCTGGACTCCACATACAAAAACGGCTTCCTTTCTGTTGTCTTAGACAATAATTATGATTTCCCAGTTAAGCCTAGACTACAGCCAGGGGATTGTAGTTTAAAGCAGAGGCTTTGGTGTAAAAAATGCATTTATAGCCCTTTGTGTGGCTCCTCATTATGTGTGGGCCTGATTCATTAAGTAATTGGTTTGCAGTTGTTTACATGAGTATTAAGGCCCTCTATTCAGGGGCCTTTGAGAGATACATTGTGCAAATGTTGCATGTTATGAATGCAGAATGAGAGGCGGGGGGCCAGTCCTATTGGCCAAACACTGCACTCGGCTGAAAAGAGGGAGAAAAGCATGGGGTGCTGCTTTGCATAGCAATGACTCGCCCTTAATAAGCTTTACAGATTAAATACATGCAGTCTATACAAGATGCAAAGAGATACTCTTAACACATTTATATGTGCTCATTTCACTATTATAGCTTTGGAGAGACTTGGGGTCTTTCATATTCTTTTCTCTCTCTCTTTCTCTCTCCCTCTCTGTCTATCTCTCTCTCTCTTTCTCTCCCACATACTGGGTTTTTCAGCCTGATACTTTATACAAGGTTCTATTTATTGTATTATAATACCCAGGGAAGCGGACCGATCTGCAACAGTTTATTAAGGTTTCAGCCATTAGAAATCTTTTGCTGCTTTTGAGTGTGGCTGTGCAAAATCACTCGTGGTTGAGTGAGGGTGAAAGGAATAATGCACGAAGGAGTGAGTCTTAATAAGCAGCTGCACTCTATGTAAAGACCACTTGTTCCGCTTTGTACCAGGGTGCATGCCACTGCTTCCTGTTGTGCAAAGAATCATTGTGCGGCGTTGCTACTGTAGGCATTTCAGGTAGCCCTTTTTGTGTTATGATTTTTGTTTCCTTTTTATGTAATAGAAGTCCCACAACAACAGAACTCTTCAGTCATCAGTGGGTGCAGTGTTTGTGATGCCTCGTCCCTGCTCAACAAAAACCTTGACTTGACAATTAGTGGTTGTAGCTGTCCCTTGGACAACAGGATGTGCTCAGGCATTCACCCTCCAATCAGCCCCAGACAAAGTGTCATAATCAGAAGTTGTCTCTGTCTTTCGAATAGAAGCAGGCGGAGGCGATGTGTGTGGCATTGAACAAAACAGCCGCAGACCGGGAGGGAGGCAGCAAAAGATTGGGCTTGGGAGAAAGGGAGGGAGGAAAGAGGAGGGGGCAGATCCTTGTTAAAGGCGAGAGGCACAAGGAGAAAGACTGAGTGGAAGGACAAAGAGACAGCGTAAAATTTGAATATTACAAATCCAAAACAGTGTCAAGGAGAGGAGGTGATGAAACCATGCAGGTATAGCATCTGGATAATAAAAGATGCTAATATGCTACATAAATTAATAAAGGTGTTTCAGATTTTAAAATTATACACACGAGGAGAGAGAGCTACAGCCTTCTTCCTAAGCCTACCTACATTTATATAGTTATTTTCAAGTCCTCAGCTATGTCCTTGTAATGCTCGTCATTTGACGTGATCAGATCTGAGCAGCCTAAAGGTATGACTGCAGCTCCTGTTGACCAAAGTTGGGACTTCAGGGTGGGTTGGAAATTTGTGTAGTCCAAATGTAAATGATAATGAATGGCAAGCATGAAGCCAGCATTTAGAGGCTACTGCCCGAGGAGGTCACTCTGCTGCACCCCATGCCTCCCAGTTTGGCATTGTATTATTATGTATTAGATTGAAAGACAGCATAGTGAAGGAACCGTGGGTAAGGCAGTTTTTTTAGCTGCATGTGTATACAGTTCTATAAATATCCTAATGAAAAGTGAAAAGAAAAAAATATTTGACTGCTTTGTGTGTTTGTTGCTTTGATAATATATTATCACTGCCACATAATATTATAACATTATTCTTGTAAAAGAATATTAGTTATTATGTTAGTCGGAATATAAAGACATGCAGGCTTTCCCATGCCTTTCCTTCAATGTCAACATTTATCACTCAGTGGTATAGATCACTGCCACATTTGAATAGGAGTAAGCTTGTGTCGGTTCCTGTGGCTGTTGTTCTCACACCTGCAGTACTTCATTATGGCCAGCAGAGAGCACTGACATGTTGGCCAGCACTTTGTGGAACTGACAGGGTGGCCTCATACTGTTAGCCCGTTCTGAGTGCTACATCCTGTAACAGTCCATGGCTGTTAGAGACGTCTAAACAATGTTGCTGTGGGTCATAGCTGGGAATGGAGTAGGAGTTGATGGGAATGATGAGGTGACGGGTCTCCCTTTACCTTTAGACAAGCGCCTGGGTTCTAGAGTGCTTTTGTGCTATTACCATTTCTGTGTGGGTGGCAGGAGCTTAAAAAAGACAGGGTAAATAAAGGCAGTTCTCTACCTATCGGGCTGTACCACAGCCCAAGTTGATAGGAAATGCTACGTAAGCACTAGAAGGATTTTATTCAGTTAAGACAAAATTGGTGTTACACATATTGTCCCGATGTTGTAGTCGACAATGGTGGGTTGACATATGATTACTTCGTAGATGGAAATATAAACTTCAGTCGTTAGTATTTACGTTGTTGTGTTGTATGGGAAGATAGTATCTATGTACTAAACATCAAACAATAGGTTGACCGTCTTTTAAGTCTATTGATCTTCTGCACAATTTTATGGTTTCCACTCTCCAATGTGTGAACAGGCATGAAGCAAATCATTATTTTAAAGTATCTGGTACCTTTGAAGGTAAACAGTAATGTGCACCAATCACAAAAGCTGTTAAAATATGACAAACAACAATGTGCAACCATCACAAATGTTGTAGAGGGGGAGGGAGAGCAGAGACAACCTGAAAGGGGGCATTACAATAGCTGTAATTTGCATCATTTTACACATTACATTCACCTCTGTCTCCTGGAGCCTGCAAAACATTGGCCTGCCCAGTCTTACATATTCAGATCATTGCCTCAATTAGGGGAAACTGCTGAAGATGAACTGGCATACATGTTTATGGAAATGGAATATTGGATTGGAGGGGTCAGAGGCAGGCTGGGCTCTCTATGATAATAGCCTTGTCTTGAAATCAGCCCTGTCTCTCATCTGAAGTGGAACAGCTGATGGACAATTCCCATGTCCGCTGAAGTTGTAGAAAAGAAAAGTCCAATTTACTCCCTGCAATTATTCTGCAGAGATAGGAAGTAATCGTATGAATTATTACTGTACTATTTTAGTACTGTCTGCAATTTTTTTTCTTCATAAGAATAGCTTGTTATCACTGTAAATAAAAGCAGTGCTGCCAATGGATGTATTCTGCTCTTGTGCTCCAGCAAGTCTTCATGTGCTGCCATGACATTATTCGGCCATTACTAGATTTAATTAACGGAGTGTTTTACCTGTAGTTAACTTCTTAGGCTATCAGCAAGCATTTGTCTTTCCTTCCACTTATATCTCCAAGGATGCCCCCCTTTCAGACAAATACATTCCACTCTTAGTACTCTACAACATACCAAAGGCTTTGATGGTCACCTTGCTCTGGGTCACCCTTACACTACTTGATGGTACTTCATAATAATAGTTTAATACAAAATGAAAGCTAATTTGATTCTCCTGCAAGAACTCCAAGGTTGCACGTCCTAAACTACTAGACTATGTGGCAAAGTATTGATTTATTACACATTTTCTTTGTAGTATTTCTTGAGATGGGCAACCTTGCTGTAAAGTGCAGTAAAATATGTATTTTCTTTTCCCAAAGCAAATGTTGTTAAAGGTTGGCCAAATGTTCCTTTCTTTAAAAAGAAATGTGTCAAGACTTTACTCACATGACAGGAAAAACCTATGCATTTCAGGAAGAAACACATACCCCGGGTGGCCTTTAATATGCAGAGATGATTAATTATTTGCCCTTGTGTCCTATCCAAAATGATGCCCACTTTCTATCATCTACCATCTTCACCTGAACAGATTATGTTTTGCAGAATTTATAAAGCCTATAGTATCAAAAGGCAAGACTGCTGCTCAAGGTTATATATTGGATTTGTATATTTTTATTTATTTCTCCTTCAAGCTTGTGAGGCTAAATCTAAAGTTTATTGTTAAGAAGAAAACCAATATATGAATGTGCCAATGAAATTCAAGCTCAATCCTGTGGACAGGCACTTGTGCCAAAGGTAAGATGGCAGAAGGTTAGAAGGTTTTTTACTGTTGGCACAATCAAAAAGATAATGTATATGAATTCATACAGATGGAAGATGACAACTGGTGATTGTGGGTTTGTGACCATCTTTTGAATATTTTTTTTCTTCATCTCAAAGAAAACCTCTTTAGCATTGGATGTAAAACAAATGAGCCGTATGGATATACGATAACCTGAGAGATGATGAGGATACATTGTGGGGCTTTGAATAGGCCCTTTGATGATGTAAATTGAAGAGGAGGCCTTTAAAAGTAGAACTGGGGCCTTATTGCATATGCATTAAAGCAGATCAAAGCCTTTTGGGGGGTACACATTTACATAGCGATATCACTGATGCTATGGGAACCTAGCAACCCAGTCTTTGGACCACTTATGAATAAAGAGGGCCTTGTGGAAGTCCTTCAATGCGATTAAAACAGGAGTCAAGGAAGTTTCCTTTACAGCTCTGTCCATCCAAAAAGGGCTTAGCCAGCAGATCTCCTCAGAGGATAAGATAGGTGTCCTTTAAATCATGCGTTACGCACACATTTTGGTTTGATTGGTAAAGGGAGACTTTGTTTTTGTAAGTTGTGCATTAGATGGTGCACTCATGCATTCATTGACGGTTGATGTGAATGCACTTGTCATACTGCTCCTAATGTAATACATTCTTTGTATTTAAATTTTTTGGGGGCTTTGGCCATTTGCTCATCATACGCTTACGTGTCATACAAATTGTATACGTCTTTTCAAAATTGATCTCCGAGTGGTCTACCTCCAGTATGCTTGAGTGTAGTGATGCAAGTCACCTAGGAAAGCTTTTCATATCACTCACCACGGATTCTTGCAATATATCGATGTTTCTTTGACCATGTCCTTTTGATTATTGTTTGAATGTAAGTTGGTCAAATAACACAACTTGATTGTCTGTATCTATTTGTATTTAAAGGAAACACAAAACAAAACAGAAAACTTCTGCAGTGCAGTCAAAAGGTGAGTGCATGCAAGGTAACACTAACAGGAAGTATTCTAGAATGGTTAGACTATACTATTAGATACTACAGTCTGGTTTAAACTATTGCTGCGTTTCAATAGTTTTTCAACATGCCCTCCTTGACTTCCCCTCGGCACTTGCCCTCGGGGGAATCCCTGCCGCCATCTTAAGTGTCCTTCCATTAGTCTGAAAATCTGAAGTGAACTTGGTGAGATCGACCCTGGAAGGGCTGAGGGAGCGAGTGAGCAACGATGGTCACTGCAGAGGTGAATATCACCCACAATGCATTGCTGTTATGCATTTGGTGCCAGAAAATGGTTCGGTGGCAGTAATGCACGTAAAACGCCAGTTGCTCACCTCTGAAGAAGAATATTAATAAATTAAGCAAGGTATCATAAACCCCTAGCAATAATAGTTAGGATAATCATTATCCGTATCACAAACAAAAATGTCTATGTTAGAAACAGATACAGCTGAATGCATAAGCCTTGTTGATATGAGTCTGCGTGTATTTCCGATGATTTGTAAAAAGTAGCATAGTGCAAAGTCTGCGTCTGGCAGTTCATCAACGGCAGTTTGGGCTGAAAGTGTACAAGGGCAGGTGCGTTCCATTTAAAACCCCTGCCCACTTTCCCTCTGTTCTCCAAGTGGCCTCCATGCGACGTATGCTGTTACGCCATACCAAGGGCTGAGGGGAAGTGGAACTACCATTGAAACGCAGCACCCGTGTCCGATTCGACCCGTCACGGTTTTAATACATTAAGGGGGGACATGCCCCCTCAAATATTTTAAATCAAATTTAGTATTATACACTGCTCAAAATTAAAGGACAACTTTGAAAACACATCAGATCTCAATAGAGGGGGGGGG
>JAVQIZ010129430.1:0-10155 GCA_036023535.2 Galaxias brevipinnis | reverse complement strand
AGACAGGTAGGTGCATACACACACACCAGGAACGTGCACAGTCAAGCTCAAGGTTGCTCCTGAAAAATGACACGTGCATCGGTTATTGTCGTCATTATAGTCATTATCATAAATACCCTGTAATCATGTCAGCAATAAAAATGCAAAGGTTTAACACCTGAATAGAGACGTTAAGCAGGAGCGCAAGGGACGTGGCTCACTAACCAAGCCTGAGAGGAGTTTACGGCTGGGTCAGAGGAAAGAATTACGGCTTAAACACCACTCTCTTTTCATTTCCTACTGCTTGACCAATGGGTATTGACCACTGTTTCCTGTAGTCTCGTCTGTAAGCTGTACCACTTCAAGATGGAAGTTGCACTAGGTAGCTCCCCCCGCGCTGTCTAAATAAACCCTTACTTTGGCTTAGGAAATGTTTTTGTTTTTTTGTTCAGAGCCCTCCCTAGCACCTCATGTACGATAATTCACACCACAAAGCTAGTGAGAAGAGGAGAAACAAAGAAAAATAGATAGAGAGAAAAAGACAGTGGAAGGAGAGAGGGACGGAGAGACACACACAGACAGTCAGACAGTTAGACAGACAGACAGACAGACAAACAGAGGGGGAGAGGGGAGAGAGCGACAGAGAGAGACAGAGAGAGACAGATACAAAGATATATATATATAGAGAGAGAGAGACAGAGAGAGAGAGAGAGAGAGAGAGAGAGAGGGGTGTGTGTGTGTGTGTGTGTGTGTGTGTGTCAGGTCGAGAAATAAATAATCTTCTCCAGATTTACTTCACAGACTGTGGCCTTTGAACCATTGTTTTTAATTACTTAACTCGTCATTAAAATGTGTTAATTGGAAACATTTGCTAACACCATTTCAAAGTGTGCCCAGGATAGGATTTGACAGAATATGCATGGCCTTTTTTTTTTTTAAACGTGGTGTGAACCTGTGTTATAGCATGCTGTTAATTGGCGTAATGTAAGCTTTTCTTGGCCAAATTTTATGAAGGGTCTGAAATAGTTAAACAGTGCCCCCTAACGGTGAAATCGTCAGGATTGTGCTCGACTTCACTGTATAAGTATATTGAAGCCAACATCTTTGAAAAGGCTTAGCTGGTGTCATGGAAATACCCCAATTACATGCATCCATAAGCAATTTGATGGTTATTCTATATAAAGTGAAGATCCGGATATTAAACTAGTTTGAATTGTAAATTGCAACGACTACACATTAATGCAAAAAGCCTGCAGACGTGCAGTCGGTAATGATGATAGGGGGCGAGTGTGCCACAGCAAGAGCCCTGGAACTTTTTTGTGTCAAAACATTTGAAAATGAATAATGTATGTACATCACATTGCTATAATTTAGTTGATCCAACAATGAATTATGTATATTGGTGTAGGGTCTTACAAGCTTGTTTGATTCCTGGGGTTTTGAGTAAAAGGTCACGATAACAGTGCGAGCGAACCACAACGTTATGGGCCTTTGACTATGTGGCTCTTGCAGAACGGGTGTTTATTGATTTCTAATTATTGTCCCTAGGAAAATATACATTGTATTAAGATTAAGATTGGGAGATAATTCTGGATAAAGAAACGCAGAAATGACTCTTTGTAGAGATTCTGACTGAATTATCCGTTTACTATTAGGCCAATTACTTGATTTTATAATAAGCCTTAGGCTACAAGCAAACATTATTTCATTTTTCGAAGCCATTGCTTCTTATGTAAATTATATAATATCATGCGTTAACTTAATGCTAATAGAGATCATAACATATATTATGCTTTCAAAAAGAAACTAACCCAATTGGTAAGGTTATATGCATTTCAGAGCTATGACATAACTGAAACTGTGGCACTGGGGTAGCCATTTTGGATCGAGATACGGGTAAGCGGATGTAGTCTCCCAGTAATAAACGTAGTTTCCTAGTGGAAAGCGAAAGCTTCCTGCAGTGTTGTGCGAGTGGTACGTAACAATGACCGCGTCTCTAGTTGTGCAGAGGTTAGCAGGGGTATCTGGGGCTCTAGCCGTCGCAGCCGGGGCATACGGAGCTCATGGTAGGCAATTGAAACATTCATATTTCAGTGCTTGCCACATTTAAGTGCTTGACTCGTCGTGCTTGAAGTTTACAATGTTCTTTTGCCCGTTCTTATGCCACTAGTCAATCTTCTTAAAAACGTCTTACAAATGTGACAAAGAAATGTTTACTGTTTCGGGTCAACCACGTTGTTTCTTTATTTGCTTAATCCTGCTGTTATGTCTGATGACGCGCTAGAACTAGTTATCACCGTGTTCTTTAGTTTGGCTTTGATGGTAGCAGCAGGGACTGATCACTCTCAAGGCTGTATTCTGTTTTCTGTCCAGGTTTCAAACAGAGCGAAGCTGATGACTACCAGAGAGTGGTGAGTGGCGAATGTTCAAATAATTTATGTGGAGTGACAAATGGGTCTATGCTTAGTCTGCTATGACATTATCCAATTAGCATATGATTATTTTCATGGGAATTATTCACACAGGCTGCTTTGATTGCGTATCCCTTTATCCTCCTGGTCTCATAGGTGGTTTCCAGTTAGCTTTTCATTAAGTGCTGAAGTAGTGTGGCCCATAAGTGTCATATCCTAACGACCCTGTCTTATTTTAGCTGTTTGAAACAGCCAACAAGTACCACTTCTACCACAGCCTAGCTCTACTTGGGGCGTCTCGCTGCGGGAAACCAGCTGTGGTGAGTATGCGCCTGGCCCCTTGGTAACCTAACACAGACTGAACAATGTTAAGAAAATGTGATATTTGAATTTTGTTCCAGTATCGAAATATTGGTCTGGCCATGCCCCCAGACTAAATTAAATTAGGCCTAACCGTGGCTACTGTGTAGTTTTTGTTTAGTTAGTTACTGATAACGTGGGTCGTGTGTTATGCATTCACCAAAGGCTATATAGCTAGATCCGCTTTCATAGCGCATGAGAATCCACGCGTGCTCTGCTTGTGTCTCTCTCCAGGCTGGCACCCTCCTGATGGCGGGCATGGGGATGTTCTGCGGCTCCCTGTACCACCAGGCTCTGACCGGCGACCCAGGGATGCGCAAGATGGCTCCTTTCGGGGGCGGTGCCCTGATCGTGGGCTGGCTCGCCATGGTACTCTGAACTCTGACCCCCCCCCCCCCTTGACATCCTCTGAAGACCTCGACTCTTTAAGTAATGAAGTCCCGACTGAAGACGAGGAGGGGAAGAGGGTGTGTGGTGCATTGTTTATCTGAACCTGGGGGCCTGTTTTTAGGTTGCAGGTGTTAACCGAAGATAAGACTCGTCTGTGGCGGTCTTTAATTTGGAGTCAGACAGAACAGGCGGCTGCTTTTAGCTTTTGACAGAATTTGCGAAGGCAACTGCCAAGTGACCTGACTTGGTCCCTGTATGTGTCCTTTAATTGTATGCCTGAGGTGGAAAAGCTGATAAAGTATTTTTTTCCCCAAAAAATAAACTGTTTGAAAATGGAATGTGCTTTCAGACCTTACTATGAATAAAAGTCCTTGCTGGGACACGGCCCTGTGGATTGAATGCCTGGGAATGTTATATCTACAGCTTAACACCCCTCTCAACGGCCTTCATTTAGCATGCTGATGAGAAAGAGAGGCAGACCGAGACAGAACTGTATCCCAGGGAATGTCTCCCAAAGCTGGGTCGAACCTCTCCGTGGGCCCTTGAGGCGTTTGATCCACTAAACGGTGCTCAACAAAGGGGTTTATTAGCAGTGGCGGCCCTTTCACTGGGTTGCCGTTCCAGCCAATCTGTATTCAAATTTAAAGACGAAATCCATTGAAGCGCTAATTCCAGTCATCTTGACAGTGGGTCGGAACAGGGACCTTTTGGAAAGTGTCTTTATAAATGTGCGGGTCAATTTGCCCGGGGTCGCCTCGTCGTCGTCCGTCGCCCCGGCTCCATTGAAAGGGGAAGCCTTATCGACTAGGGCTCGGCCGGCTGAATGCCTCCCGTCACCACCCATAAAAACCTCATTAGGGGGGAACTGTTAGGAGAGGCGTTTGTGCCACGGTCGACATTCTAACCCGGGGATCGTTATCTTTAGTTGGCTCCCCATAGCACGTCGGCCCTTGATAATTGAGTCGTCTGAAATGTATAGGAGTGTATAGGGGTGGGAGGCGAGGGCGTGGGGGGGGGGGGGGTCAACATATTTTAACACAGTTGCGAAAGGGTGTGGGGGTGCTTGTTATATGCCATAAAGGGGGTGAATTAATCCTATTCATAGTCCGACACGGGGTGCGTGACGTCGACGGCAAACCTACACCTCGTGATTGCTCCCTGCTTTTTCCAGCGCCGCCACCCCGAGGGTGCCTGCTCCTTATCATGCTGCCGTTCCTGGGGGTGCGCGGAGGGGGAGCTCCGCTGCGAGACGCTTGTTGGCAGACGGTCCACAACGCGCCGTTGTCTTTAACTTGTTTGTATCCGTTTTTGAGAGGACGTCATACGTCAGCGTCTCTTCTCTCTTCTTTGGAGGGCAATGCGGGTCAGCGCCGAAGCCTCCACATTCTTTGGCAAGAAGTGACCGTTTTGCTTTCCCCTCCACCCTGCTCAGCTGGAGCCGTTTGGTCCAAAGACTGTGGAGCAGGGCAGCCGGTACAATTAGTCTGGCTGGCTGTGTGCTCCGGCCCGCTCTGTGCATGTGGAGCGCTCCGCTGCGGAGGGAGTGACGATGGAGGAGAGAGCACGTAGCAGATTCCGGCGGCAGATATGGTTAATTGTACCCCCAGGGACTTTTGTTTCACAGCACTCACTCCTCGCTCTCCTTTTTTTTCCCCCCACTTCAATACTTTATTATTTTGGGCCTTTTTTTTTCTTCTCCCCGGCTCGTCCTGCTCTCTCACTCTGCGAGCGGCGCAGACGTGTATCATTACCTCAGCCCCGGCCTCTTCTGAAGTCGCTCCCGTGTCCAATTGATTTTTCTCGGTCAGAGGCAGTGTTTGGGGATACGAGCGTAAACAGGGAGGGGAGGGGAGGGGACGACGACGATGCAATTGAAGGCCGACAAACAGGCTCCGTGGGAGGATGTGCCTCTGGAGGATCAACGCGGCACAATGAAAGGCTCCAAGGAGACGCCTCGCCCCGCCATCGGATGCCATTACCCGCCGCTCCACTGTCGCACGCTCACCGACTGTTGATCGACACCCCCCACCCACTGGCACGCACGCCTACACACACATCAAAGCTACAATGTTTGGGGGGGGGGTCCTCTCTAAAACATAAACACACACCTCCCATAATGAACACACACATACGCACACACCTCCCATAATGCATTGTAGACATACATAGACATTTACACACACACCTCCCATAATGCATACACACACACCCCCCATAATGCATTATAGACATACACAGACATATACACACACCCCCCATAATGCATTATAGACATACACAGACATATACACACACCTCCCATAATGCATCATAGACATACACAGACATATACACACACACCTCCCATACTGCATCATAGACATACACAGACATATACACACACACCTCCCATTATGCATCATAGACATACACAGACATATACACACACACCTCCCATAATGCATTATAGACATACACAGACATACACACACAGGCCAAGTTGTATTAAAGAGCACACAAACACGCACACTCCAGACAGCCTAGTCCGCCCTCATCGGATTAATGCCCACACAGTGGCGCAGAATGACAGTAATGGCCTCCTCAGAGCTCTCTCCCAGCTAGACCCCCCTCCCCCCGCTGACCTTTCCGAGCCACTTCACGACGGTCACTGCCATCACACTTTCAGATAGATTATCTCCTCACTTGGATGAACGCGGAGGCTCCTCGGCGCTATAAGCACAGCGCTAGCGCCCCCCCCCCCCCATCCCGTGCGTACATGTCTCCAACCACCACTTCACTTCAATCTACCGCAGGGGAGGATGATGGTCATGCCTCGCCAAAGCCACTTTGAGGATGCTTGGAAATGTGCCACGGACGCCGTGGGTGAAGCCCCCCCTCACCCCCACCCACCCCACGCTGAGCGTGCGGTGTGGTATGATTGTGAGAGCAGCGTGTGACGGAGGTCGGAATGAGGAAATGTCTTTGCCTCGGCGACTTTCCCCCCACGAGGTTCATCAGCCATGTAGAGTATTCCGTTGCCATGTGCTGTTATCATCGCTATCATAACCAATGGTCTCCACTCCGTTACTTCGCTTTCTCCACAAATCCCCGACCCCCCCTTTGCTCTCTCATAATATTCTTGAATTGAACTGATGTCCTACAGAGAAGAGAAAAATTATTTGTAAACGAGAACAGACGGCCCACCGAACGCCTTGGACCAGAAAGGCCGGTCCCCGACTCGAACCGTATCTTCGCTACCACTCCAGGACCAATTATCTGCCCTGTCAGCGACTCTGATGTAGCTTCAAAGGGGAAGCATTTCAAGGTGACACCATTATAGAGGGACTGGCGATGGGGCGAGGCAGGGTGGTGGTGGTGTGGGCAACTAGTAACGGCTGGGAGATCTTTTGATCACTTCTCTCTAGCAGAGAGAAACGAGAGAGGCAAAGGAGGAGAGAAAGTTTAAAAGCTGTCAGCGAGGCACTCGTTTTCAGAAGTGCCCGCAGTGTCAGTTAATCTTCTAAAAGCCGGGGCAGGCTCTTTTTTTCTCATTTGGCAGCGGTGGGATTGGAGTGTCATTCAAACTGGCTCATCTCAGTGTAATGTACTGGTGTCCTCTGTCATTATTGCAGCATGTTCCATGCTCCAGATAATGCTATAGAGGTAAAGAAGATCAAATAATCTCAATCTCTTTGAGTTAGAGCCTACTCTACATAATAGGTTCAGGACTGCAAAATAGAACAGAATCAAGACTGATTGAATGCAATATTAATCCAATTATACAACAGCAGTTTGAGTGCTTATTGAGTAGCCTACAATAATTTTTCGAATGTCTAATGTATTTTAGATATAACAAGCATCTTGTTTAATAATAATTATCATTATCATCCTCATCACTACCATTACCTTCGTGATAATTATTGGCATCATTGTCGTCATCATCATCGTCATCAGCAGCTTTACCACTGACAAAATAAATCTTTTACTATCTGGACCTGCTGTGCTTACCATGCCCCATCTGATTTTGACTCAAGCTAAAATAATATTAATCACGAACCCAACCACACATCACATAAATCCTTTGTGTTTTAGTTGAGAAATTTGATTGTATCACATACACACACGCACACTACTAATCCCAAGCTCCTCACAGGAGTATCGCGATTTCCGGGTCCGTGTTGTCAATGGAAAGGTGACGCTTGGGAACTGTTGGAAATGACAGCTGAAGAAATCGGATTTCAATACAGACCTATCAATAAACCTGGAAGATAGCAAAGAAACTTCCTCGCGTCAGTGTGCAAAGGGTGTGTGCTTCTTTGTAAGATGCAGCTTTATAGGCTTAACCCGCATGTAGTGATGTGAACCGCTAGCTTTCTCGTTGCGTTGAGCTCTATATGTGTCGGTGCACAGACAACTCCACCTGTCATGTTTGTAAACGTAACAGTTTTTTTCTTGGAGTGCTTACTGCACTCGGCAAGCAAACCAAATGCAATATAATTCACCCCTATTACTGCATGTACAGAAAGCTATTGCTAGCAAGCTAGCTAGATGCTCAAAGTCAAAGCAGGCTGATTAGCTTTCTGGCTAATTAGCCAGCCTGATAGCTTAGCTGAGCTAGCTAACTGGCTAATTGACCTAGTTTATGTGTCCCAGATAAATAGTATCATGTCGTCTCTCTATGCATAACAGGTTGAGTTTACTCACGAAATCCCAAATCAACAATATTCAATATTTTAGGTCACCACCATATTTTAATCCAGCTATTATCAACACCTTCCCAAATATTTAGTGAATTCAGCAATGTAACACATGATTGCGCAATATTTTCAATTGTAGTCGTTTTTCTCGTATGGTTAACCGCAACAGCTTCTAAATAAGCACACGCAAGGGAATCCAAACATGTAAACCCTCTTTCTCTTTATCCTATCACCCTTCCAAGGGGGTTGACTTGCTATGGAGACCCTGATGAGTGCGGTAGCCCCGCGGTCTCCGGCCCCATTGAAGAAGCCAACAGAGGTAGACTTCCGGTCCGGGGCCACCCTGGAGCAGCTGTCCACCCAGGTGGCCGAGCTGGTAGTGCTGGAGCAGGGCGACTTTGGAGACCAGACGGCCATGGAGGTCCACACGGCTAAAGACTTCATCTTTAACATGCTGGGTAGGTCTAAGTGGAAACAATAGGAGGTGTGTGTCTCTTTGTGAAGTGTTTACTGTGTGAATCATATCAGTACTTCATAGATCGTTGCGTTAGGCAAGTCTGCATTTAGCTGTGTCATATCATTTGCCCTCACAGTTGCCTCAAGTAGGTACCAGGAGTGCATGTTGGGCTGCAGTTGATCAGGTCTAGAGTAGGGAATGTGCACGAGGAGGAGGACACTTATTACCATGCAAAGCAGTGTGACATTTCATATTGCAGTGGAGATTTGATCACGTCTTTCATGTAAAGCAGTGACACTGATTTATGACGCTTAGATCATGAAAGGAGACACGGCTGATTCACAATGTGTCGATAAAATGTGCTTTAAATCGCAATGGTACAGTCAAAAGTTTCTGACATTTTTTGATTTCCTTTTTAAATAACAACCATGTGCAGTGCTCATTTTAGCGTTTGCTCTGTAGGATGGGGTTACTAAGATTATGTTAAGATTAAAGGCCTAAATACCTGGTTATGTGGTCAATTCCAACACTGGGGAAAATGGAAATGCTTTACTTTGTCCAATAGGTGGCACTATTCGCCCTCCCACTGAGGGTCAGTGGCCTGCTGTCGCCCTCCAGCCTGTCCAGTAGTTCTGGCGCTGAAGCCTCTCTGCCCACCTCCACGTACTATCACCCAGCCCTCTTTTGAGTTCCATACGTCCCGTTACCACCACAGTCTCTTCCCAGGTTGCATTCGTATGTGCCTCCCTCCGTTTCTGTCTGCGGTCGGGGGGGGGAGGGCTTTGTGAGGCGCAGCAGTGCAAACAGTCAAACTGGCACTAAGTCCTCTCTGCCTTATTCCTCCCTTTATCTCTCCCTCTTCCTCCTCTCAGTCTCTCCTTCCACCGGTTCGCGTAACAAAAGCTCTGGGTAGAGCTAGCGCCTATGGCAGGGGGCATTGTTTGGCCCAGAAATATCATAACAGGCGCGCTGGTTTAATCCAGTCAAATATTGGCTGATCTGCCAGCTAACCCTGGTGTACCGCTATCTCCCTATGCCTCCTTCCCATCCTCGTCCTCTCCTGCACGGCGAGCTGCAATAGATACTCATCTGCTTCTTTTTACCGCTAAAGCTGCAGTCAATCAAGGCAATTTCACTTAGCTCTAGTCGTACAATGGCGAGCGAGACCTGTGTGTGTGGTTTGGTAAGGAAAGGACTCGCACGTTGTCGTCGCGCGTCTGTCAGAGACGTTTATCTCGTGTTGAAGCTTTGTGTTTTTTGTCTTTTCTATTTCGGCTGTACCTTTCTGGCTCTTGTCATACATTTTTTATTTCGAACTCCCCAGTTCTTCATCCCCAGGCGTTTGAAAAAACAGCCACACAATAAAGCACCACGCACATCATGCAATGCATTCGTCCCCATAAAGTTTTCCCCGCACTTCAGAACCCCCCCTTCCTTGACAACCCAGAGGAGATTTGACACTCGACTTTATAGCCTCCTCCTACTCAACCCCCCCCCGCCCCCCCACCCTCCACCCCACCCCTGCTGCGTTGTTTCCATCTCTGGGCCCGAAGTGAAGCTGCCGGCAGCCTGTCAGGAGTGGGAGCGATTTGGGGGGGGAGGGGGGTGGTTATCTGTTTGGAGAGCACAGTGTATTAGCCTTGCGTTGGCGCCGTTCAAAAGGATCCTCACTGGGGGAAAAGCAATCGCTCTGCGAGTGGATGGCAATCCATCGCGCCACAGTGACTCTACGGCCGCTCGTGTTGGAGGCGGAAGAGTTTCGCTGGGTTTCAGTTGATGGGACATTTTGTTTTGGGTTTGTTTGTGTGTGTGTGTGTGTGTGTGTGTGTGTGTGTGTGTACATGACGTGTGTGGGCGAGGGTCTATATAAAAGTAATGCACC